>VYZP01051415.1:41772-83875 GCA_013400635.1 Hypocryptadius cinnamomeus | reverse complement strand
ATATTGATTTTATATTTCTATATTTGGAACTGTATCAAAATAATATGTATATTCATATTATCTAAAATAAAACCTCTGCCTCTAACCAAATAAAAACTAAAAAAAGCCCTTTCTTTTAAACTATACTTAATTATTTCTATATTTATATTTTTCATAATTATAGTCACATTTGAATTTATAGTTTATATTGATGCATTACATTTATGAATACATAGAATATAATGCATATATATAAAATATACATCATCATGCAATAATATATTATTTTTATTATCTATCATAAGTACCGCTAATACTTCTATTAATTTAATTTTTTAATATATCTTTACGTATTTATTATATATTTCTACACTTAGCTATCTACCTTTATTTTATTTATAACTTTTATAATAAAAAACCCTGCCTATTACCAATTAAAAAAAAAACCAAAAAGCCCCTTTCTTTTAAACTACATTTAAATAATTTAAATATTATTAAATAATATGTTATAATATAATAAGATATATACATTATAATTTGTATTATGTATTGTGTTGATTTCTATTATTTTGTATTTATTTATATTTATATACATCGTATATAAAGATATATATTTATATACACCATATATATTTCTATTTTTTTATATTTATATAAAACATTTTTCCCCTTCCATTTAAAATAGAGCACAGGGATTCCCCGTCACCCCTACAATACCCCTAACACCCTGCAAAAGGCAGGTTTTCCTTCCATCAACACCCTTAAAACCACAAGTGAAGGGGGATCCCCCCCCAGTTCACACACAGACAATAATAGAAGACTAGCTGCTTCTCTCTTCTTACTTTATTTTGTCTTCATAACCCCCTTTTTTTTTCTGGGTGCACGGGGGAGGGATTAGCAGGATGAAAGTGAAAAGGGAAAGGAGAAAAATCCCCGCTACAAATCCACACGGGCTCACCTGCTCGGCTGCTGCTTCCCAGCACGAACCTTTGTCCCTCGGCACCTCCTTTAAGCAACGCTCCACGCATCCAAGTGCGTATCCAGGTGCTCCCCCAGACCCTGTGAGAAGCTCTCACCGTCCTTCCATGAGACAGCGCTGGGAGCCCCCCATAAACCCCTCTACTCAGCAGCTCCACGGAAAAGGGAGCTGAGGCAAACCCTCCCCCTAAAACAGCCTCCCCCCTGCCAGGAGCCGCCCCCTCCTCATCCTCACACCTGGGGCTGCTATGGGTTTCTTCCCAACTGAATTTAGAGACAAATTCCTATTCTTTACCAATAGCTATACAATCAAAAAACTTTACAGGTTTTAGTATTCTGCCCCCACCCCTCCCTGGGAATTCTGTGGCAGCTTTGGGTCCCTCTGGGGGACAGCACCCAGCATGACCCCCCTCAATCGCCACCCTCTGCTCCTCCNCCAGCTTAGCCCTGGGAAACAAAAGACAACAAGCATTTAAAAACAAAACTTGAGGTGTCTTGAGGATGCCCAGGCCTGAGAGAAAGCCCTTCCCACCAGCCTCTTGGCCTTTTCCCACTCTGAGGAACCGTGGAAATGCACATCCAGACCCAGGGCAGACAGCCTGGGATGTTTTCTGCGCAACAAATGCCACAGCCCCGAACACCAGAAGCCTGAAGATGCTCTGGATTGCAATTCACAGCCTCAATGGATTCTACACGGGACAGCCAAGTCATTTGTGCTCAGAGGAAATACAGGTAACCATTTTTAATAGTTAAAATATCCGTGGAAGTTACTGGCTGCTTACAGCAGTGAGCTTCATATGGCCTTCCACACTTAGGGATTTATCAGAAGAAGCAGTTTCAGGTTCCTTCCTTTTGGAGCCTAGCTCCAAACGGGAAACTTCTCACGACTGCTCCTGAGAGGAGCAAGTGGAACTCCAGCTCAGAAAAGTGACTCCCTCCCCTGAGTCACGTCTCACCTGCCCGAGCACCCACAGTGCTTTTGTACCACCTCTCTCCCTGCTTTCCACGTTCATTTAAATGTGAGAAGCCTGCAAGCTCTGCCTCCAGCCCAGCCGCATCCTCCCTGTGCCCCAGGACTGCCCCACCTGCTCGGGTGTTGGGTGCGGGAAGCTGCGGGTTTTGTTTGCCAGGAAAGGCTCCGCCGGGCGGCCCCGGCCCCGCAGGCCTCCCCGCCTCCGCGCCGGGCACGTCACTGCGCACGCGCTTCCCTTTCTACAACACCACGCATGCTCACGGGGGTTTCCGTTTCGCCCTTAATTCCCACGTGCAAAGGGCTTCCGCTGGAAAATGCGCATGCGCGCTGTCCCCGCTAAAAGGGCGCTGCTCGCCAGCAGGTGTCAGCAGGTGTCAGCGGCGAGGCACTGCCAGCGCCCACGCGTGCGTCACTGCGGCGCCGAGGCAGGCCCCGCTCGGCCCTCACGGGGAGCGCCGAGGTTTGGGGCGTTGAGAGGGCATATGCCAGATCAGAATAAATCATTAACAAGCTGCAAGACTTTCAAGTTTCTCTCCAACCATTCTTACATGGAAGTCCATGATTTTCCCGCCTTCTTCCGGCAAAATGAAATTATTCCTCAGCTGTGGAGCGGTCCCAGTCCAGTCCAAGCACTCGAGGAATAAACATATGCTCCCTGTGTGCCAGCAAGAGCTTTTCTAGGTGAAAGAACTGAAAAAGACTTGGCATAGTGCATTTTTTCCTGGAATAAGCGCACAGGCAGATGCAGTTTGTCAGCACTCACAGCACTCCCTTCTCCTAACACAATTCTGGGCTCCTTCGCAAACTGCCTCTGCCGTGTGGTTTTCTCCAGGAGAAACGAAGAAAATTTTCATGGCAGTTTGGAGATTATGTTATCACAAATGAAAGAAAGTAAAGAAGAAATGTTCCCTGCAAGACCATTTGGGACCTTCTGGGCTGAATTGGGAAGGGGAGGACATTCATTCCCTGCATTGCAAATACATAACCTCCAACACACAGCACAGACTGCCAAGTGGGGTCTGACAGCCCCACTCTGACAAACCTCGTTGTCATTCTCTCTTTCAGTGACTTTTGCAATCAAAGTCTGAAGCTGACATGCCCCAAAGCTCTGTTCAGCTGCCCTAGAACAAAAGGACACTCCCAGGGATGAGGCATATTCCCAGCATACGCTCCCAACACAGCACAGAGGCACCACTGGAGCTCGTGTGTGGGGCTGGCTAGGGCTGCCAGGAGGGCACAGCCCCCAGATGGGGTGGCAGTGGCAGTGACAGTAGCAAACTGCCACGGTCTGATGGCACAACAGAGACACAAAGCCCAGCAATGCCCACTGGAGGTGCAGGCTTAATTCTGCTCCCTGTGCTGCCACATCCCAGCAGGGGCAGAGATATAATAAACTCTCATGATGAAACAAAATGCAGTGTCTGTTACCCTGATCCTGTTTAAACTCAGCATCTGAGGCCAAACCCCACACCTACAGGTAAACACTGACCTGACCTGGATCAGTCTCACCTCCAACATGATCCCAGAGGTTTCTTGCCCAGCGCTACGGGAAATCTGGCATAATGTTAATAAATAAACTTTTCTGAGAGCAGTCACCATCCCAGTCCTTCAGGCTTTGCGAGATTTTTGTAATGAACAGACCCAACTCCTCATCCTTAATCTAAATTTCTAACAGGCTTTGTTAGAATGATACTGGACAGTAAATCAGACAACAGAATTTAAAGTCTGTACAAGGAATAACAGAAGGTTTCCCATGAATAACAGAAGGTCCTTTTTTTTCCTCATGACAGTGGGATCATGCTCTGTAAGCACTGCACAGTATCTCCTTTCCGTTTTTGGCTGAAAAGCGGGCCAGGAGCAGCAAAAGGCTTCCTTTGCCCACCCGAGGCAGCCCCACTGTCAGCTCACCTCCCACCTCCAGACAGGTGTTTGTGCCAAACTTTGTCTCTGCGCACGGCATCGGCAGCAAACACCCCAAAGGCCAGAGCTGCGCACGGGAAAGGCTGGCTGGGGGAGCCGCTCCTGCTCCGGCCGAGCCCGGCTCGGCGGCGCTTCTCGTGCCCACCCAGACGCGGCCACCCGCTCCTGGGAGACCCCAGCCCTGCTCGGGGCTCTCCGTGTCCCCTCCTCAGGCGGAGCCCCCGGGCTGATCGCTCCCCGGGGAAGGGGAGAGGCACCGGCCAGTCCCGCACGGCACGGGCACCGAGCGACCACAGCGAGCCCGGCCACGCCGGGGAGCCGAGCCCCGAGCCCCGCAGCCCTCCCGCAGCCCCGAGCCCCGGAACCCTCCCGCAGCCCCGAGCCCTCCCGCCCGAGCGGCGGGGCGGCGGCAGCAGGTACTCATTCTTTACGGGAACAAGTTTAACTAATTCTGAGGCTTGCAACAATTCCATGAACGTTTTCCTTGGAGAACTTTTGAAAGAAGCCCCTGATTTGTCTCTCATAAGTGCTTAGGTGCTTTGACAATGTGCTGGTTTTTCCCTCTGTATTTTAGAGTAAATTTGAGTTTACAGAAATAAATATGAATACTTATTGAAAACTGTGGAAAGTAGAGATAGAAGAGAAAGGAAAGCTTTATTTGAGAGTGAAATACTTAATTGTTTTAAATGAGCTGTGTAGGTGGATAGAATGCAGTAAAATAGAGATACTAATGAAAATAATCTCACACCTAATTGAATACAGCTGTGTTAATTACTGCCTTTAACAGGCCACAGCCTGATCCAATTGGGTTGGGTATTATCAAAGAGCAGGTTAACTAGTTGAGGGGTCAGATGAAGTCTGGTGGCTGTGGTGTGAAGAGCTGCTCAGGAAATTACGCCACAAGGTATGAAACTTTATGTGATATAGCAATATAAAACCTTTGTAATGACAGAGCTGTACCACAGCTGGTGTCACAATGTAATGTCCATTAATGCATTTAGTTATATGAGCAAATGCCACAGAGATTTACAAGGATTTGACTTACCAAACACTCTCTACAACCACAAATGCACAACCACAAGGAGTCTGCGTGTCCACTGGAATTGCCAACATAATGCAAGTTGTGAATCATGACCCTTGAGAGTGAGTAGTGGTTAAGAAAAGAATTCATCAGATCATAAATAGCTTGAGAGACATTTAATTCTACGTGGAATAAGATTAATTAAATTTTTCAGAGAAGTAGCATTGCAGATGTTAATATCGGCAAATCAGCTATTGAGAATTCTAAATATTTTGAAGGAAATGAACAAAAAATCTGCCAGTTGCAGAATTTAGTTTTATTTAATTTCATTTTGTTTCATTTAATTTCATTCCATGAAATTTAATTTCATTTCATCTCATTTTTAGAATCTCATGTCACTCCATAAAATTTCACAGAATTTCATTTCACTAAATTTCATTTAATTAAGTTTTTAAATTTAATTTCATTTAATTCTATAGAATTTATTTTCTTTTTGTTTCACTTCATTCCAGAAAGTTTCATTTCATTTAATGAAATTAAATGAAATCACAGATCTACTACTAAATTGTGATTTTGAAATGCAGTTCAGGGCGTGACAGCAAGAATAGGGGAACATAAATATTGCTGTGCCCTATAAATAATCCTCTGGAAGCCCAGCTTCCCTACACCCATGGGGAGTGCAGAGCGGGTACCTGCCCCATCAGCATGAGTTGAACCAGACACCCCGGGAAACAAACAGGTCTGCCTAGTGGAGACACTGGCTTGTGGTCCAGCAGATGCCAAGCCTGGTGATCATCCCAGGCAGATTTGGTTACAAGGTAGATTTGGGTGGGCAGGGAATGCACAGCAGGTACAGGGCGGAACCCACGGCTCCTCTTCTCCCTCCTGGGAAATCATGGGCTGTGTCTTCAGGACAATCAGGTGGCTCTTGAGGAAAGCAAGGGCTAGAAACTACCCAGTGTTTCCAACCACACTGATGGGAGCGACAGGAAATATAAAACAAATGAGAAGTCCCTGAACTTTCAAGTAAATGACTGGGATATTCAGTTGATGGGATGAGTTTTTCTTCAGACCTCTCAGTTTTGGTTGAGTCTCTGACTCATTCTTTGGTGGAGGTCTGCCACATTGACCTTTGGCTTCCTGGAGGATGCTGAAGAGAGGACTGCTCCCAGCAGACTGTACTGCTGGGACCTCCAAGACAAGAGGCAGAAAGGTGCACTCCAGTCTTCTGCTGCAGTGCCTGTAGAGGCTGAGGGAGTTGGGGATGTTCAGCCAGGAGAAGAAAAGGCTCAGGGGAGACCTTAAAACACCTGTCAGTGGCTAAAGGGGCTGCAGGAGAACTGGAAGGGAACTTTGGACAAGGGAGGGAGTTGACAGGACAAAGGGGAACAGTAGCTTGAGATGCAGTGTTAGGGAGAAATTCTTACCTGTGAGGTTGGTGAGGCCCTGGCACAGGTTGCCCAGAAAAGCTGTGGCTGCCTCTGGATCCCTGGGAGTGTTCCAGACCAGACTGGATGGGGCTTGGACCAGCCTGGGACAGTGGAAGGTGTCCCTCTCCCTGGCAGGGGGATGGAAGAAGATGTCTTTAAAGTCCTTTCCAACCCAACCATTCTGTGATTCTATGTTAGCCCTTACTCACCATTCAGCTGAATTTTCACAGCCTTTATTGCATTGTCTCCATGTATTCACCCCTTACACATGGGGTTTTCTTTGTCCAAATGCAGCAACATCACCTTCAATTCCTTTCTTTGACCTTTATGTACCAGAGGTCTTCAACCACCTCCCCAGCCCCACTTCTGAGCCCCTCCTCACAACTGGTTTTTCCATGACCATCATGATGAAAGTTCCATGCCTTTTTCCCCAAGAAGTCATGCCTCCCAAAAAATAAACTGGCCCTTTACTTCTCTTTGGGTCAGGTTCACAGATTATGTTTTCTCCTAGAGATCAACATCCAGATGTCTGGGTGATTATTGAAGCTTCATGAGTCTGCAGATGGAGGTCACCTCCAGGCTTGTTCATAAAAAATCATAAAATGTTATCAGTTATATAGTGTCAACAGTGTGATAAGTGCAACATAAGGCAATTTCACTGTGGCAGCCAACTTCCAATGTTTTCTTCCTGCTGGTTTTATATCCAGTTAAACGGAGCACTCTGTGCAATTGCTAACTCCTCTAGGAAGGGAGATTTAAACTTCTTACAGTCTGTAGGGTCTTGCTGTTGATTTCCAGCCCATCCAAGATTTGTCCCTTGTGTCTTATCTCCCATGGTAATGGGCTGGGAGAACCTTTGCAATTTCATTTTTCCCCCTTCAACACTTTTGCCTGAATCTGGCTGTCCACAATTATCCAATGATCAACTTCCCTGGTTCATAGACTATTCTGCTGCAGCTGTGAGGACGTGTTGGGGATGGGAATGTGTTGTAATCTTAATGTGAAGGTTTTGTACCTTTTCGGTGGTTTCTTATGGGTAGCTCCTCACAGCATTGACTCCTTCTTCCCAGCGCAGCACACAAAGCTCCATGTGATCTCTTCACCCAGCTAACGTGGTCTCCTTCTATACCACTCATCCTCATTGTACACAGCTGTTGCTTGTTAGGGGCATCTGGCTGTTCCTAATCTTTGATAATTAGTTCAGCTGCAACTCTTCAGGGGTGAAATTACCTTTTACACTATCTTTGTTACCTTTTTACATTCTATCCCCCGACAGGAATGAGGGTTGGAAATAGCTTGAGACAGGGAAAGTATTTCTATTTCTGGCCAATCTGTCAAGAAATGAAGGCTCCAGGCAGCTTCTTGCCGCCAGCACTGTATGGGAATATCAAAACCCTCTGAGGCCATGAAGGCATTGGAGTAGTCGTGGAGAGTGAGGGCTCAGAAGAGCATTTTGCTCCTGCCACATCACGGATGTCAGGGCAAATAGAGACTCCAATTAGGCAGAGCCTCAGCTGGCCAATTAGACACTTCCAAGGAGTTTTTCCTAGTGAATAAGTTATTTTTGCTGTTGGAACAGTCTCTTGTGAGAGAGAACAGCAGCAGTTTAGTAATTTTAATGGCTTCATTTAGTCTGTGTAAATATTATTCAAAAGTGACCTTCAGCATCTACCAGCATGAGATTAAGTCCCTTGCTGTCCAAAAACTCGTTCCCAGAGCCTCTGAACCATCTACTGTATATTTAACTCACCCAGGAGGTGTTTCACTCTAAAAGAGCAAACTGGAAACTCTGAAATAACTCACAATGAAGCATGATTTAATGAAGAGGTGGCTGTGCATCTCCTCCAGGATGGGCTTACACCAAGAAAGGATGAAACCAAAGAGCAGCTGAAGTCCCCATTTCATAACTTTATAGCACTTTCCAGTGCCTAAAGGTGCTCCAAGAGAGCTGGAGAGGGCCTTTGGACAAGGATGTGGAGGGACAGGACAAGAGGAAAGGGCTTCACACCAACAGCAGGTGTAGATCAGATATTAGGAAGAAATTCTTCCCTGTAAGGATGGTGAGGCCCTGGCACAGGTTGTCCAGAGCAGCTGTGGCTGACCTTGGATCCCTGGCAGTGTCCAAGACTGGGTTGGATGGGGCTTGGAGCAAGCTGTTCTAGTGGAAGGTGTCCCTGCCCACGGCAGGGGTCGGAACTGGGTGATTTTTAAGGCCCTTTCAACACAAATCATTCTGTGATTCTATAATTATATTTATTGAGGCAGATCAAAGAGTTGAGCTTCCCTGAGACTGAAGATTTAATTAAAGCACAGCTTGGAAAAAAAAAAAAAAATCTAAAGAGCTCATAAGTACTCTAAAGGTATCAAACCAAAATATTTTAACATTTTAAGTTTAAGAGTGAGGCCTATTCATTTTTCATTTTAGAAGGGCTTCTTACTTCAGTCTCTTATGTACTGGGAAAGAAAACAGCTAAAATAGAAACAGAACACTTTGATTGACCAGAAAATTTGAGGGATTTTCAGTGTTTCTCTCCAGCAGAAGTTGTAATGTTTTCTCTGACTCAGAACAAGGACCTGCTTTGGAATTGTGGCATAGTTTCATGATGAAGTGGGTTGTCTCTGTAACCCACTAGTGATTAGAGATTATTTGCATACTGGGTTTGAGTGAAGCATGGCGAGGAACAACATGCAGTCATTTAAGGCAGGAAATAGGGTATTTTATCTCATCTCTCTGTGACCAGTGACAGGACCCGAGAGAATGGCTGGAGCTGTGTTAGGGCAGGTTTAGGTGGAGATCAGGAAAGGCTCTTCTCCCAGAGGGTGGTCAGACAGTGGCCAGGCTCCCCAGGGAATGGTCGTGGTCCCAGGGCTGCCAGATCTCCAGAAGCGTTTGGGCAATGCTGTCAGGCACAGGGTGGGATTGTTGGGGTGTCCTGTGCAGAGCCAGGAGTTGGACTCAGTGATCCCGATGAATTCCTTCCAGCTCAGACATTCTGTGCTTCTGATTGATTTTATCTAATCAAGGCAATAATAGGCTGGAACATTTGTTTCTGAAAGCCGGAAATGAGAAGCCAATCTGGAGATCTGGGGATAGGATCTGGAGATCAGGGATAGGGCAGCTACAGCTGTTCTGGGCAACCTGTGCCAAGGTCTCACCACCCTCACAGGGAATAATCTCTTCTCAAAATTCACTCTAATCTTGCCCTCTCTGACTTTAAACCCAGCTTTAAACTGAAAGTTTAAACTGAGCTCTCTGCTTCAGGCAGAAGCAGTGCAGCCCACAATGTTCCCTAAGAAAATGCTGAAGCGATGGACCTGTACAACCTTGGGGGATACAGTTAAAAAAATTTGGCATCCCAGACTTGGTTCATGGGGCAATGAATTTCCTCCCCTCTTAGTTTCACTCACCTACGTTTTGGGATCTTGGCCATGATGTGGTCCTTATGTATTTTCTTGCTGTAAGACCGAGCAAAAAGAAAAGCAATTCAACAGCCCTGGTTTTTATTTTTGTTTTCTTTTGAACAATCTCCATGCTACCTGCATTGCAGTTCTGCGAGTTAATCTCGTGGATGCTTGTGCACACACAGAATCGGTATGATTGCAATCTGCACATGAAAACCAATTCAGCGCAAACAGGAGGGAGGCTCGTGGGGGAAACATAGCCAGAAATCAATTGACTCAAGTCTATGTATCAAAAGCACTGGAGAGAATCCCATCAATAAGATATAAACCACAAAGCACCTTTACCTCCCTCCCTCCTGAAGCATTTGATAAGTGAATATAAAATACATGAAGGTCACGAGAAAGGCAGTTGGCACCTCTCTGTTGCTGTTAATGAGGAAAAGAGGCAGAGAAAGCAGCAGCAGGAGAAGAAAACAGGGATATCAAAGGAACTTTGGAGAGAATCACAGAGTTGTTTAGGTTGGAAAAGCCCTCTGAGATCACCAAGTCCAATTGCTACCCCAGCATTGTCAAGGCCACCGCTAACCCACATCTCCAAGTGCCACACCCACACAGCTTTGAAATCTCTGCAGGAATGGGGACTCCACCACTGCCCTGGGCAGCTGTGCCAGGGCTGGGCAGCCTTTCCAGGAAGACATTTTCCCTAATACCCAGCCTGCAACTTCTCTGGAGCAACTTGAGGCTGTTTCCTCCAGAGTGGATAAAAGAGATAGTGAAGGATTGTGGTTCACGCTTGCAGGGACAAATACCTGTGGATATGAGTAGGCACGTTTGACACTCCTGCTCCAGCTTTGTGCCTCCTTCTCTCCAGGAAAACGATCTTTCCAAAATGTGGGGTGCCACAAAGAATCCACAAACCTGGGGGGTGTGAAGTACAGGAGGGCAGGGAAGGAAAAAGCTGAAGGACAGCAAGTGAGCATTTTTCCAACCTCCTCTTCTTGAACCCCCAAGAAAGAAAATCTGGGTTGAAGTCTATGTGTGGAATTTGCCTACGGAGCTGGTTACAGACAATGTGAATTAAGATTCAGCTACCTTGATGGGCACAGCATTCAGTGGGGACAGCAAAAAGACATGAGAATCTTTAAGCCTCTTGCCCCTTCATCAGCACTACCAGGAGGACTTCAGCCATGGACACGGCTGCTTGGATTAGGTTTAATGTGGAGGAGAGACCTTGGATAGCACAAACAATATTCACATCAATTAAGACTGGGAAAGGAATGATCTGAGGAGTGACAGGTGGCAAAGAATGAGTGCTGAAAGTTTTGGTTGTGTAAGATGCAAAAGAAATATCAGATAACAAAGAAACAAACAGATAAGAAAGAAATATCAGATAAACAAGGAAGCAAAAAGCTGAGATCTGGGTGCCATATTTGGGTGAAAACCACAACAATCCTCGTTTGTCCATCAGACACTTTCTAGGTGAGAAAAAACAGGCTGAAATGGAACCTGAACCAAGGAATTGCATGTTTTATCTCCTCTTTTCATTCTTATTCATTAAAAAAAAAGGATCAAAAAGCAATAATAACTTCCTTTGTCTTACCCTGCAAAATACTTTGCCTTCGCAAATCCATGAAAATTAAATTCCTTTTTCTCCTGCAGTTCTCTACCAGCTATTTTGTCTCCTGTGCAAGGGAGGGGTTGAGTACAATAACATATAGATGCTTATATCTCTTAAAAGCCAATAAAGGTGCTACACAGAGAGAAAGCCACCCCACACACACTCAGTTGCACATGGCTCCTTGGCCACATCCAGGGGTTGCATCCCTGCTGCCATGCTTGGGGCCAGAGAAGAAAGGAGGCCATGGGGACCTCATCCTGTCTCCCTGTCCCCTCTCCATCCTCCCCCTCCTTGGGCCAGAAGAACTTCTATCTTGCCCAGTGGCCCTGAGATGCTCTAGCATCCTCCTCATGTCCTCATGGCCCTGAGATGCTCTAGCATCCTCCTCATCTGGATGCGCATTCAGCTTGCAGCCTGCATTAGAGGTTTTCAAAAGAGGAATATCAGGAAATTACCAAAAAAACCCACCATGAAAATAAGCTAAGAAAAATTTTTTACCCTTCCTATACCAGCACAGTTAATGTTAAGGAAATTTACAGATCTGGACAAAAAAAAGGGAGGCTTAGACTGAGGAGGAATAACCTCAATTTTAATGAAAAGGCTTCAGAGATGCTGCAGAATCAGACGAGTTATTTGAACTAATTAAATGACTGTGAGATACACTAGTAGCATGGCTCTGTGAAATAAGAGAAAGAGAAGAGACTAGAAATTCTCTGTTCTCTTTCCAGAAATATGCTGAATTTTGTTTCCCCTGCAGGTCCAGCCAGGCAGGTTTTAGCTGCTTAGAAATCCTTGTTGTTGTACAGACACAGGAGCCTGTCTTTATTTGCCCAGGAATTCCTATAATACACAAGCTCTTCAGGCAAACCCTTCTTTAGGATTTAAGCAGTATTTTTAATGGGCATTTGAATGAGAGCTGGCACCATGATTTTGCCTTCTCGTGGAAACAAGCAGGGCAGTGTATCATAAACTAGTTAATTTTCCTTCACAAAGAGGACACTTACTACTTACTGTCCCTGTTAGTATCTTGGACTGCCTGGTAATGAAATACTTAATGCCAAGGTCTTTATGCCACCTGCCAACTTGCCAAGACCACTGGGGTGTGAATGAGGGTATTAATTACTGCAGAGAAGGGAGAGGCTTGTTGAGGTCAGAGAACAGCCTCTGGTGGAGCCCAGGAGTAGCAACAGCAAAACATTTGTGATGAACATGCTATTTCCGTGGAAAACAGGCAATGCAGTGGAACGAGGAACAGTTTCATAGCCTGGCTTAAGTGGCAGGTGCTTGCCTTGCTGGGCCAGAAGGATGTGCTGAGAATCTCAGAATCATGGAATCGTTTGGACTGGAAGGGACCTCAAAGACCATGTAATTCCACCTTCTACCATGGGCAGGGACACCTTCTACTATCCCAGATTTCTCCAAGCTCCATCCAACGGCCTGGAACATTTCCAGGGATGGGGCAGCCAAAGCTTCTGTTGGCAACCTGTGCCAGAGGCTCACCACCCTCACAGCCAGGAATTCCTTCCCAATATCCTATCTAACCCTGCCCTCTGGCGGTGGGAAGCCATTCCCCCTTTTCCTGCAAGGCAATCAACTCCTTTGTCCAAAGTCCTTCTCCAGCTCCCTTGGAGCCTCTTTAGGCACTGGAGGCTTCTCAAAGGTCTCCCCAAAGTCTTCTTTTCTCCAGGCTGAACCACCCGAGCTCTCTAGGGTGAATGCAGGCAGAATATGACCTGACACTCTGTGGGTCAGGGTGTTGGTAGCAGTCCCATTAAATGGTGGCTGCAGCCCCACTGGAGTGATGGATGTGTTTCTGTCGAAGCAGTGATCCTGTAGAAGGTCATTCTCTGAAGGTCCAGTGGTGGTTATGGAGGTCTTGTCCTCCGGGAATCCAGTGGGTAGTGAGGCAGGGCTGCTGATGGTCTTCCAGACCTCGGCTAATATCCGGGTAGGAATGCTTGGTTCCTCCCCCTGGGCGGAGCATCTCACAGTGGGGTGATGTAATTTTGAGTCATGCAGGGAGCCCTTGATGGCCCATTAGCAGAAGATATCCCCCAGGAGGGAGCTATGGGGGATGAGTCACGGAGAGGATAAAGAACATCTAAAGCCCCTCCTATCTTAACAGCTTATGAAGATAGTAATAAAATTCATACTTTTGGTTACATCTTACATTGTAACCTAAGAGACAAAGGATGTGCAGCTGTCTAGCAAAGGAGAGTCCTGAAATGCTGCATTTTGGGCTTTATTACAGGGAATCCCTTAAGTACATAGCTAATTTTAAGGACGTGCTTGACTCCTTCCCCTGAGCAGGTTTTCTTTCCCCAGACAGAACCAAGGCAAACACTGTCTTTTATTTCCAGGGTATTAATCTGGAATTTTTCACAAGCCTGGAACTCAATAACACTACTTCTAATTTCTTACCAGAAAACAAGTTTCTGTGGTTAGCAAAATATGACTCCACCTAGAAAGATGCAAGACATCCTTTGATTGGTGTTCCTTGAGTTGTCCTTGAAGAGGAGTGGTGCAAGGCGACAGAATAACTTTATACAGCTGCTGGCAATAAATTATTAACACCTTTATGAATACAGCATATTATCTGTCCATGTGCCTTTAGGCATTTTCTGTTCCTTTTCTGCTTTTAAAGCAATTAATCTTGCAACTGCTCATCATTTTCAGAGTCAGCCTTACAACTCTGGAGAATGTGTGAAAATTGGAGAAACTGGAGTGAGCCTGTGGCAGAGGAGCTGAGGACTCATGCTTCCCACCAGAGGGGGCTTGCAGGATGGGACCATCCTCAGTAGGATGTTTTCTGGGGTATTTTATTGGAAATTGCAAGTTCCCTTACACCGTGCTGAGACTCTCATCCCTTTCTTGGAGAGCTGCTCCTGGCAGTTAGAAAATGCATTTTCCATGTCAGTCTGTTCTTCCTTATATTCATTGCGTTACTCTCAGCTCTCTCATCTATGCCACCCCTGAATCACTTATTTCTTGCTTGCAGCCCTAGTCTACTTCCTAAGTGCCAAACAGAAAATTATGCTGCTTTTTTCTTTCATGTCAAAATACTCTAAAAATCAAAATCTTCATTTCTTCTAGGCTTCACAGCAATGTTTCACCTAATATGAAACTATTTGGGCCCCTATAAATCATAAAAAGAGTTCAGGTAGGAGACATGGACCAGGATGCTGCCTTAGAGGCCTGTCCAGGGGGATCCCAGACTCACAGAGGCTGGAATCGGGGGAATGCTCTTCTCCGTCTCTCTGCCCACATCATGGCAATTTTGTATGAGTAATGAAAGAGAAAAAGAGAAGGGTTCTTCATTTTTTTCTCTGTTCTGAGTGAATGTTCTGCACTATCAGCTCGAGCTGTTCCCAGCATCACCTTAGTGATTACTTAGGTGCTTCACACTTGGCTGAACAGCTTGATCAGGACACCACAGAGCCCTTAACTATGTCAGGATACCAGCCAACCTTGTTGCTATGGCAGGGAAGAAGTAGTTTAAGTTTAAGCAGTGATGCATGGATTTTAAGGACCCTCAGATTGTCCCAATGGGCTACAACTCAGGGTTGAAGGCATCCTGTGGGTCTGCAGGGGCAGGACGCTGCAGTCACTGACATTTCCAGTAAAACAGGGCTTCACCAGTTCCTCCAGCAATCCCTCTGCACAGATTCTGCAGGACTTTTGCCTGGTAAAAATAATTTGGCTTGAATTTGTAAATAGTCTGGGATCTTGATTCTTGCAAATTTATCCTTGCTTGAGAAAGCTTCTCCTGGCTCCAGTACGGCTTGTGGAAGCCAGGCTGCTCCAAATGCTATCATGGGGAGTTGCAAAGCCTCCTCTGAGCAGTGTGGAAAGGAGAGCCCCATGGCTCGGATGGGACTTCTCACCACGGGGAGGTTGGAGCCAAGTCACTCTGAGTGCTGAAGATCTGCTCAGCTAGAAGGTGCTACAGACCCAACCTGATGAGTGGTATACAGGGTGATTACATCCAGCTCCGAAAGGAACCTCAGAGGGGGATGATGTGGAGCTGCCAAGAAGGCCAGTGGCCCCTGGGCTGTGCCAGCTCTGGGGTGGCAGCAGGGCCAGGGCAGTGCCTGTCCCTGTGCTGGCACTGCCAGGGCACCTCCAGTGCTGGGGCAGCTCTGGAGAGCCCTGGAGGGGCTGGAGCGTGGCCAGGGCAGGAATGGAGCTGGGAAGGGGCTGGAGAATTCCTGAGGGAGCTGGGAAGGGGCTCAGCCTGGAGCAAAGGAGGCTCAGGGGGGACCTTGTGGCTCTGCACAACTCCCTGCAAGGAGGGGACAGCCGGGGGGGTTGGGCTCTGCTCCCAGGGAACAGGGACAGGAGCAGAGGGAACGGCCTCAGGCTGGGCCAGGGAGGGGCAGGGTGGACAGTGGGGAAATTAAGGGAAAGGGTTGTCCAGCCCTGGCACAGCTGCCCAGGGCAGTGGTTCCCATCCCTGGGGGGGATTTCAAAGCCCTGTGGATGTGGCACTTGGGGACATGGGGCAGTGGTGGTCCTGGCAGTGCTGGGGTCACAGTTGGACTCGATGGTCTTGGAGCAGTTTTCTGACCTAAATGAGTCTAAATGTTGTTCTGGGGTTTGTGACAGGAACACATCCTGAGGAACCCCCTGGCATTTGGGATGTGATTTCACAGCTCTTTCAGAAAAGGATTTGCTGCATGGAGAGGTCTCTGGGAGGGAGCAGAGGTGGTGTTGGTAGCAGTGCCTGCACAGTAGCAGGGTGGTGGCAGCAGGGTTTGCAGAGCAGCCAGGAGATGGAGCCCACATACAAGACACCACAGATTCCAACCTCCTGCCACTATCCCAGGGTGCTCCAAGCCCCATCCAACCTGGCCTTCAACACTGCCAGGGATGGGACAGTCACAGTTTCTCTTGGCAACCTGTGCCAGGCCCTCCCCACCTTCACAGGGAACAATTCCTAAATCCCAATATCCCAACCATCCCTGCCCTTTGGCAGTGGAAGCTATTCCCTGTGTCCTGTCCCTCCACCCCTTTTCCCCAGTCCCTCTCCCACTTTCTTGTAAGCCCCCTTTTAGGCATGCAGCCTGATCTCACCTCTGCCAGTCCATGTTGAATGCAGATTTTCAGCCCAGTGTGGAGGTGCTCTGGTGAGGGGCAGCTCTGGGCATCCCCACGTTAGGGGGTTTGCAGGATGGCTCATCCCACCTTCCCATCTTCTCAAGGGCAAAGAGCCCTGATGGCCTTTTCTTGTTGGTCTCAACACCCCTGACTGTCACATGCATCCAATGACCCAAATGCAGCCCCCTTGCACAGGGGGCACACACTGGGCTGTGGATGGGCTCAGCTCACACATCTGGCCTGAGTAAAGGGACACATGTGCAGCTCTTGTGACCACATAGAGTGTCCTCTGCTGTGTGATCACATCCCCCACTTGTGACAAGAGAGCTGGCTTTGGGGCAGACCTTGTCACAAAACCAGTGGAAAAAGGAGGAAGAGCAGCATTCCCCAGAGTCCACATGTGGTTTGTGGCCTCAGCCTGCAGAGTTTGTGGTCCAGCATGGCTGGAATATTCCTTGCTACCGTCACCTCCATAAAATACACCCAGGGTTGCATTTGCCTGATTGTTTTCTGCCTCTGCTCTGTTTGCAGAAGCACGGTCCTGGCTGGGACTCACTCTCACACAAACCAATTTCCTCCTCCTGAAAGGCTGGTTTGCTCACACCACAGACAAGGTGATGTGTCCTTCTGCTGTGACAAGCACACAGGAAGAATTTGGGAGCTTCCATATCATTACCTCCTGCCTCAACAAGACACCCCAAGATACGGAAACAGAAAATCATCCCTGACTTTTAGATCACCCTTTCAGAGGAAGGCTGTAGGTACTTCTTCCTGTGGCTGGGTATTCAGCTGCCTTGTCTCAGCATCTCAAGGCAGGTGGTCCTTGGGCCACAGAACCAACAAAAAGGAGACCCCCCTACAAGTGTGAGGCCATGCTTACAAGCTCGAGATAAAGTCATCTTTGTTTTATCATCCATAACACACTCTCTGCCTCCCTCCTAAGAGTGCTTTTTCTTGGCTGTTAGGTCTTCCTCACAATGCTAAGTGACCAAAGGCAAGGAAAATCCTTTCCAGAACCAAAGAGCCTGTCTTGGGCTTGTGGTCTGATCACTAATATCCCATTAAGGAAAAAGGACTGGATTTCAGCAGTTGTTATTTTATATTTTCACAAGAAAACAGAATTTTCTTGGTCTGGGACATCTGCCCAGTGCTATCAGATGCTCTGTGGCAGCGCAGCAGGACCAAGACCCAAATTCCTTAACTCCCATTCCAGCCATAACTATGATGGACGTCAGTGAAGTTTTTCAAGTCAGATCATCCACATCTCTTGCTCAGCTTCCCAAAGAGCTTCTCTCTTCACTGTGAGGATGGTCTGTGCAGGAGGGTGGGAGCAATGGGCCTATCCCCAGCACATGAGAGCCTGGTACACCAGCTCCAGTACAAAACATCTCCTAGAGATTCGTGCTTCCCACAGCTCCCTCTGGGGAGGACCGCCCCGGCACATCCCACCCGCCCATGGGGCCCCCTGCTCATAATGCCCCTTTATAAGGCTTCACAAAGGCCTTCTTGGTTCATCTCCAGGCTGCTCCGAAAGGTTGCCAAGGGTGTCTTTGCAAACAATAAGGGGCCTGTGTTTGTAAGGCGGCTGCAGTCACAAATGCCTTTTTTGTGACCTGCAAATGAAAATAGCTCCTTCTTTCCCAGCAGATCTTCTGCTGTGTCTTCAAGTCACCTCTGAGGGCTGGAGTAATGTGGCAGCCATGGGGCTGCTGGGGGGAGCAAGCTCTCTCCCTTTGCTGACATCCTTCCAGCTGAATCCTGTCATGAGCTTTTTCTTGCTTGTGCAGTCCAAGAGGCTCAAAGAGCACTTGGTATCACGTGGAAATGGTCTTCATGATGTAATTTTGTCAAGTAATTCAGCAAGCTGGATGGAAATCCTGCTGGACTCCTTGGGATGTGGGTCTTCCCTAACCATGCCACCAAACTAGGCTCTTAGTGCCAGGAGACATCCCAGTGAAAGGATCTCAGAGGGTGCTTGAATACATCTCCCAGCTGAGGCCAGAGCTGCACAGGCACGCGGCACACTGCATTTCTGCTCTGAAAATCATCAACTCACTGAGCTGTGGAAAAGCAGTGCCACCAAAAGAATTTGGGGTGTCCAAGGTTCTGCAGTACTGGGAGGTGTCAAAAGGGCCTTGCAAGGAATGGATTTACTGTGCAAATGAATTTTAATTATATAAAATAAATGAAATATTAACAATGAAGTTCTTTCCTGTGAGGGTGGTGAGGCCCTGGCACAGGCTGCCCAGAAAAGCTGTGGCTGCCCTATCCCTGGAATTGTCCAAGGCCAGGTTGGACAGGGCTTGGAGCACCCTGGGCTACTGGAAGGTGTCCCTACCCATGGCAGGGGAATTGAAACCGGATAACCTTTGAATTCCCTTCCAACCCAAACCATTCTGTGATTATATGATTTCCTGGGCTCAGCCTCCCAGAAGCCAGAAGAAAAAAGGTCTTATGAAAGTGACATTTCTCCTTCCAACTTAAGCAGTTGTATGTGTGGCAAATTTGGAAAGCTCAGCATTATTTAATTTTTTTAAGCCCAAAGACACTTTTGGGGTGGCACAGGAGGGGGTATTGAACTAGACTTAAAAACCCTCATATCACAGTCAGGCCAGCTTAGTAGCACAGAGAGCCAGGGCAGAGCCTGCCCAGCCTCAGATTCTTCTCTAACCATGGCCTGCTCAGAGACTTCCTTCTGTCCCAAATCAATGCCCTGTATTGAAGGTGGTTGTTAAAAAATATTAAAAACCTTCACAGAGGCAGGTAGCTGAGAACAGGACTCAAAGCACCCAGGCATGTGTCCCTTGGAAGCGAAGGTCTGCATGTGTCCACCAAGGTAGTGATACAAGTGGTCTGGGGCAGGAGCAGGCAGAAAATTGAAGGATATATGGCTCCATTGAGAAGCTGAAGGACATGGGAACAGTTTGTGTGACTCAACTTGGTGTCAAGGCTAAGATAATGCCTGATGAGTGCAACCCATCTCAGGCATCCTCAGGATGGAGGGAGCAGTCCAGGCAGAGAGTAAGCAGCTCATGCACACAAAGCATGCTGTGGCTTCCCAGACTTCCAGGAGTCCAAATAAACCCCACAGCCTGGGATCTGGCAACAGAGTGGAGGAATGGGCCTAAATACTCAAAAATAATTTAAAGAAAAGAGTTGCAAGATGGTTGCTATAGAACAAAGCCCCATCAAAGGTTGTATAGATGGATAGTTCTTCAGGACAAACCTGGTGCTGTATTGTGCTCCTTCCCAGGATCCAGCTGAGCTCTTCTATTTTCCCCAGGCATTCCTACATGGCCAGTGCAACAATTCCGTATTTTCAGCTCTCCAGATTGCAGGTGGGCTTAGGAAGCTAGGAATATTTATGAGAACTTGTCAAGAACTGGTTGTATACAAATACATTTTAAAGTGGTCTTGTAAAGCCTTCTACTATCTTGACAGTGGGAGGATGACAGAGAGGACATACAGAGGAGAGACAAGACTTCCTATACATTCACAGTGAAGGGACGAGGTGCAATTTTCAGGAAAAAGAAATCCAACTAGATATAAGGAGGGAAAAGTGCACCATGAGGGTAACTGAACAGAGGAAGAGGAACAGATATTTTAGGAATCTGTGTAATGAGGTAAAACCACTGATCAGTGGTTTCAAGGCAGGTGTATGAAGGCTCGACCAACCCTCATCAACACCCTGTCTTGAATTGTTATTTGTACTGCATAGGTAGAAGTGTTGGGTTAATGGTTGGACTCAATGATCTTAGACTTCTTTTCCAACCTAAGTGATTCTATGATTCTGAACCTGACCATATTATAACATACCTGATCACCAAACCAGCAGAAAAAAGCCTGACCAAGAAGCTTTGCAGCTCCTTGAAGCCACCTACAGCTGGAGCAACACTTAATGTTCATTTGCTAAATTAACAACATCTCTAGATAATTTCCTCCCTGGTTGCAGAGGACCTTCCCGTCAGAGCCTCTCCTCCATGCTGCCTTTGCCCCGTGATCCATCAGAGGCCATTCCAGAGGACACAACCACAACCTCTGGTGCGTGGGGAAATGTGGAGACAACAAACAGTCCCCCAGCCCCGACAAATGAATCATGCTCCAGCCAGAATGGTTTTCCTGGGAAAAAGGAGGAGTTTCACCTTTGTGCTTTGGGGAAACAGCATTGAGGCTGCTCAGACATGGAAAAGGCATCTCCTGGAGCTAGAAAATGTCCAGCTATCTGGATCAACTTTCTACCAGCACATGAACTCATGTGGTGGACTTATGATCACGAAGGAAACCAAAACTGAGTTTACCTGCTAAAGCCTGGGAGAGTGGAGAACTCCACTCTGAGAGATGTAAAATTCATGAGAAAATATTGCTGCACACTCCTCTGACCAACACTTCCCAACCCAGTATGTGTTTTCCCTGTCTTGCTTCCTGAAGAGCAACATCATCTATTAATGATCCTAAATGGCCGAACACACGCTTGTCTCCTAGTGAATGACAAACGAAACCAAATGACCCATGAATGAAAAATAAGGTGCTGACATGCTCTGAGCAATGTTGTTTGATGATAAAGAGATACTGTCATGGCAGGATGGATTGTCCTACAATAAAAAAAAACAGTCCCAAGAGTGACGGACTTGGCTTGCAGACTCAGCTCTTGAGCAACCCTGATATGGGCTTAAATAAATCACTGCAAAAAATCATCAGGGCTGAGAACAGGCCAGAATCCACAAGGGCTGTGCAGTGACTGAACATTGTTCCCACCATGTGTTCATCAGCTTGCTGTGTTGAGTTTAGTGGCCTCCCTAGGCTACACAAGCTACTTCAGCAAAGCTATTGGGAGTAATTGCCTCTTTCCCTGGTAATATCAGGAGGATTTGGGCATGGAGACCAAACCCCTCCTTCCCTATAAAGTGCATAGTAGGAAGGCTGGGTGTGAGATTAACTGCTTGGACAGAGAATTGTTCTGCTGGCAAGTCCTCCAGGGTTTAATTTATATATACTATAAACTCATTTACATTGGGAATATTCCCTCCTGACTCACAGCAAGGGGTGACTGGGTTTTGGCATGGAGAAAAGCACTGAGGCACAGCAGCCCCCAGCTCGCTGAGCTCAGATGTGCCATCAATCTCTAACCATCTCCCTTGGGCCAATCTGGCACAAAGAACTCAGAGAGAAATTGGAAAAATTTGTCTTCACATTGTGCTGAATCCATAATTTTACTCCATTACTTTGTTAGTTGTAGTACCTGAGGATTGTGGAAGAAAAAGGAGAATTAGTGGATTTACATTCCAGCCCTACTTGTAGGACTTTCTTTTCTCCAGAATTATTGAGATTTTTTCTCAGGATTCAAGTTATGCCTTTGATGGATAGTCAGCAGGGGAGGGACTAGGGCGATATGACTCCTGGGCCTAAATTTTAGCCATCTCAGACCCAGTCTGGGAGGTCATAGCTGATCACAGTGACCAAAAAAATGCAGCTTGCCTTATCAGCCCCATGGGAGGGATGTCCTCTTCAGAGTGGCATGACCAGTAGATCCTTTGTGGTTATAACTTCAGATGCTGCTGCAAAACCAGATAA
The DNA here is from genome assembly GCA_013400635.1 of Hypocryptadius cinnamomeus. Lineage (NCBI taxonomy): Eukaryota > Metazoa > Chordata > Aves > Passeriformes > Zosteropidae > Hypocryptadius > Hypocryptadius cinnamomeus. Next base: position 61,886 of record VYZP01051415.1, on the reverse strand, counting down.
TATTATTATTAATCATTGAATAGTTGGAAAGGACCTTAAAGACCATCTCATTCCAACCCTTGCCATGGGCAGGGACACCTTCCACTAGACCAGGGTGCTCCAAGCCCTGTCCAACCAGACCTGGGACAGTTCCAGGGATGGGGCAGCCACAGCCTCTCCAGGCAGCCTGTGTCAGGCCTCACCAACCTCACAGGGAAGAATTTCTTTCCAATATCCCATCTAACCCTGTCCTCTGCCAGTGTGAAGCCATTCCCTTGTCCAAAGTCCTTCTCCAGCTCTCTTGAAGCCACTTTAGGCACTAGAAGGGGTAGTAAGGTCTCCTTGAAGCCTTCTCTTCTCCAAGCTGAACACCCCCAGCTCTCAGTCTGCTAATAATAATATAGTTATTATAGTTACTTACTAATAACTAGTAAGAGAGATCAGGCTGTTCTCACAGAGAGAAATGCCTACTTTCACAGTAAGTATTCTCCTCCAGGGAACCTTACAACCACTTCCTTTCAAGATGACCATCTCCTCCACCCAACTCACTAATGGGGAGGGTCTTTATTAACCCCCTAAAAATCTCAGGCCCTGACTCACAAATTAGTCTTTGCAGCTGTGTCCTAAATCTGGGCTCATCAAAGCCCTGACAGCCAGTGTAGCCCAGCTGGGAGATAAGATAAATATCCCATCATTTCTATCACATTTCATAGCTCCCACGGCTGAGACTGGGCTATTAGGAGATGCTGCTCAGAGAGGGGAAGCATGAGGAAAAATTGCTGCCCTACGGAGATACAGGGAATAATGAGGGAAGATAGCAGCACAGGGTCCTGCTGGCATTGCCAGCCTGAACATAGGCACAGATAACAGCCCCATGCATGCGGGAGATAAATCCCATCTGTGGCTGCCTGAATGTGAGATGGGATGTAGAACACGGACGTAGGGACAGGAGACAGGAATTGTATCCTTTTAGCTGTGCTAGGACATTAGGCTAAACACAAGGTGCAGGAACATTTCCAGTGAGATACTATAGGAGGTTTCCCAGCATGTACCAGGAATGGTGTGGCCAGCAGGAGCAGGGAGGTCATTCTTCCCCTGTACTTGGCACTGGTGAGGCCACACCTTGAGTGCTGTGTCCAGTTCTGGCCCTATTGGTTTGTTACCAATATTACTGAATGGGACATGCCTTGGCTTGTCTGGTCCCTGCTGCTGCACCAAGTAGTGGCACCTGAGGTGTTTTCTCCCCAGAGACGCTATTTAGCTACCTGTGGTCGCAGCTGGGCACGTGGGGACAAGTCCGGGCACGTCCCAAACTCCGGTGCTTACGGCTGGAGCTTGCTGTTGAAGAGGGTCCCTCCTCAGGCCTCCCTGAGCTGGAGAAACCTTTTAAGGCGATGGTGAAGAAGGAGTTCAGTCCTGATGGAGAGTTTAATCCAGAGTTTTTATTCTGGGCCGCATGGCCCCTGAATGTAGCAACAGCTGCACAAGGACTGCCCCAGCACGTGGTGTGCCCGTCCTTTTACCTGGGGAGAGGGGGAGGGAACACAGGGACCACCAATCCAGGTATGGGGGGAGGAGGCCTCAGGGAAAAGGACACCTGGATGGGCCAATGGCCCCCCAGGGGGTGGAGAGCATCCTTTGAACCTGTCAATCACTCGACGGTCCTCTGGAATTTCAGGACTGACAGACAGTATTTGGCAGAGATCAGGGAGGGGGAAAGGAGAGGTGATTGACACACCACCTGGGGAAGGAAACTTCAGGGAGAAACCGGGGAAACTGAGGCACACCATGACAACACACTGCAACATGGCCCCTTGCTTTAGGAAGGACCTTGAGATGATCAAATGTATCCAGAGAAAGTCAATGAGGCTGATGAAGGGCCTGGAACACAAGTCCTGTGCAGAACAGCTGAGGGAGCTGGGAGTATTTAGCCTGGAGAAGAGGAGGTTCAGGGGAGACCTCATCACTGTCTGCAACTGCCCAAAAGGAAGTTGTAGCCTGGTGGGGGTCGGTGTCTTCTCCCAGGGAACAGTGACAGGATGAGAGGTCACAGTCTCAAGCTGTGCCAGGGGAAATTTGAGCTAGGTATTAGACGATAAAAATTCTTCACTGAAAGAGTGGTTTGGCATTGGATTGGGCTGCCCAGGGAGGTGGTGGAGTCACCATCCCTGGAGGTGTTTAAAAAAACACTTAACGAGGCACACTCAGTGCCATGGTTTAGCTGATAAGGTAATGTTAGGTCACAGGTTGGACTCGATGATCTCAAAGGTTTTTTCCAACCTAGTTTATTCTCTGATTCTGTGATAATCCTTGATATCCTCCCTGGAAGTGTTCAAGGACAGGTTGGACGGGGCTTGGAGCAACCTGGGATAGAGGAAGGTGTCCCAGCCATGGCAGGGGGTTGGAACAAGATGGTCCTTTCCAGCTCAACCCATTCTGTGATTGCCTAATCATTTTATGATTCTGGTGGTCAAGAATGCCAAGGGTAGTGTGGGAGCTGGAGATGTGGAGAATGATGGATCACCAGCACTTGCAGACAGTCAGGGCTGGGAGAAACACATTAAGAAGATCTCCAAGAAAAATAATTTAAAAAATGCAAATGCCAAGCCTTGTATTAATTATATATATTATAATTCCAAGTCTTGTATTAATCCTGCATTGAGCTTCTGAAATTCCTGACTCCAGGTTAGGAGAGGGTTAAGAGAAAGCTCTGAGCTCTCTGACTGCATGGGATGCTCCCAAGGATGAGCTGAAATCTCCCTGAAAGGCGTCCTACCCTTTTGACCAGACTCAAAACAGAATGTCTCTCATCATTAAAGTCATTTCTTCCAGGATGGCAAGGAGGGGCATTTTCATGGCTGATTAGCTCTGCAGGACAATTCAGCTGCTATGGGCAGATATATTGTGCTCCTGCCTTGCAGCAGGCAGCCTGTTTGCTGGAGTGGGAAATCGCTTGGAGCAGAAGACACTGCACCAAAAATCCTGCACTGGGGACTGAAGAATGACACAGCTGCAAAGCCAGATCTCAAAGCCTGAAGTTTCTTGTTTGCTGTCCTGACAGTGTTTATGTGTCAGATCGTAGAATAATACAGTCACAGGATGGTTGGCATTAGAAGAGACCTTAAAAATCATTCACTTCCACCCCCTGCCATGGGCAGGGACACTTTTCACTATCCCAGGTTGTTCCAACCTGGCCTTGGACACTTCCAGGGATGGGGCAGCCACAGCTCCTCTGGGCACCCCGTGCCAGGGCCTCACCACCCTCACAGGGAAGAATCTGTCTGCATTCAACTAGAGCTGAGCCATGAGCTGAGCTGACTGAATGCTGGGAGTGGGGCAAGGAAGTGAGGCACTTGGATGCAGAAGTGAGGTACTCAGGTGCTCTGCTCTGGAAAGCCAAATCTGATGTCACTAAGCTTTTCCTTTTCATTCCCTTCTTCTCTTCTGACTACGCCGGAAAGAAACCAAATCCTATGCAACGAATTTTTACCTTGCCTCCTTATAGCAGTTCCCATTCAGAAGCAGCTGGGGTGCATTTTGGGGAAACCAAGGGCTGCCAGAAGCTGTGAGGCTGTGAATGTGGTAAGAGCTGATGCCTTCTCAAGGGCGTTTCCTCAAGGGAAAGGCTTTGTTCCCAGTAGTTCATGCACTTGCTTTAAATGTTGCACAAAAATCCTGCAAAGAGAAACTGCTGAACTTGTCTGTGGCTGGTCAGCTGGGGAAGGGTAAGTGCATGGCACGGAGGGGATGGTCTTCTGCATGCAAAATGAGGGGCTTCTGGATACCTGAGGTGCTGTAGCCTGGCTCTTGCAAGCTGGAAAGGAAATAAGGTTGCTGGGACTCTAGGCAGCTGATGCTAGCTGGAGTGGACTGCAGTGTGTTCCTACGAGCATCAGGGAGCTGGGATATATCAGGGGTAATGAGGAGGAGATGGGAAAGTACAGGACTTTATCCTGTGTCTGCAAGATATCTGTCATCTGAGAGTTGTACGCCAAAAGTAGATTTATAAGATGAGTCATGGGACTGTGGTGCATTGTGCCAAGGGCAAGTGAGCTGCAGCCTTCATAAAATCATGGAATGGTTTGGGTTCAAAAGGACCTTAAAGACCATCCAGTCCTGATGCCCTGCCATGGGCAGGAACACCTTCCACTAGAACAGGCTACTCCAAGCCCCATCCAGCCTGGCCTTGGACAGTCCCAGGGGTGGAGCAGCCACAGCTTCTCTAGACAACCTGTCTAGAGAAGGGCCTCACCATCCTTAAAGAACTTCTTCCTAGTATGTAACCTGGAAAAGCTACTTGTGTGTTTGATCCAGGCATTTGGTGCAGAAACTAGAGATGCCAGTGGGATGGACAAGTCCTCTGCATAATTACAGAAGATGTGAGGGACAGAGAAGATGTCTGGGAGCATCTGTGATTTCTGGGTGCTGACAGAGCTCTGGGGATGCTCTCTGTGAATTTGCTCTCATGTAGCTTAATTTAACTCAGCAGTGAAGAAGCTGGAAAGCAGAGAACTTGACAGGCCAATTTCTATCCGTCTGTAGGTTCTTAGTCCTGATTCTGTCACCCTGTAGTGGAGACAGGCTAAAGCGAAGGTGACCTGAACTGTCTGGGATGAACTATCCCAACTTGGTGGCCTGGTACAGTGGCTTAGGGCAGCATACACACAGGTCAGAGCACCCCAGGGGTGAGGTTCTCAAGACTCATATTATGAACAGGTCCTCTGATTTGCTGAGGAACACCACTGAGGAACACCACTGGCACTGTGAAGAGATTTTCCTGTTAATATCTTGAGCCTTCCCAACAAGGTTTTGCATGGCCCCATCCCTTGCAGTGTTCAAGGGCAGGCTGGATGTGGTCCTGAGTAACCTGATCTAGTGAGTGGTATCCCTGCCCATGGGCGGGGGTTAAAACACATATTAACTCCCTTCCAACTCAAACCATCCTGTGATTGTGTGATTCTAAGTGGTTGTCACTCCTGCACCTGGTCATCTCCACTGATGGTTCAGTGGTTTCTCCACCCACCTGATGTCAGTTTCCCTCTGGAGACAAGAGGTGGCCAATGATCCATGAAACCCCATGGCTTCACCCCATGTGGAGTGTCCACTGTCTCCTAAGTGGACTTTGAGCTCATGTAACAGATCTCAGTCCTGGATGACAGAGGCTAAAACAAGTTAATGATCCAAGTGTCTACAAAGAGAGTTCATTTCCCTGAGAGTGCCTTGCTCCTGAGTCACCCTCCCACCTTCCTGCCTTGCCTATTTATCAGATATCAGCACTTCCTAGGTAGACAGGTGATTTTTATAGGATCACCTCCCACAAGGCAAATCCTCTAAAAACAGACAGCGGAGCATTTAATCACCATCGCCACAGCAATCCTCATCCAAACACAAGACCAGTTGCCCCCTCTAAGCCTTTTTAATCCTTTTCCTCTAATATGAGCTACCAGGCTGAGGAAAGTAACACCAGCAGTCCCAATTCTTGGATGAGGTGTTCCTCAGAAGTTTCTGCAACTTTTCTAGCCATCAGCCAGGAGTTTGTCATGCTCTGTGAGATTGGGCAGAAGAAGGTGGAGATATTTTCACACCAAGAAAAAGAATATAGAAATGAGAATTTCTTGCCCTAAACCAAAACAAAATATAGAAATGAGAATTTCTTGCCCTAAACCAGAACAAAATGGTATATTAACATCCCTCACAAAACAACTTTAGAAGAAATCAAGGGCCGTGAGCAACCTGATCTAGTGAGCAGCATCCCTGCACAGAACAGGGGTTTGGAACTAGGTGATCTTAAAGGCCCATTCCATGATTTTGTGAAATAACCCTTCTCCAGGGCAGGGGACTCCCTAAAATGAATGTCAGAAAGCACAGATTGCAGCATGGTACCTGTAGGCAAATTAGGGAGTTTGGGGTGTTAAAGCAGTGGCAAATTATGCAGAAAACAGGTTTGCTCTGGATAATTGCTGTAAAATACTTCCTCTTCACCTTTATTCTGACATTTTTATAAGACAATGTAAAAATGTTCATATTCAACAATGCTGTTCTGTTTATTTAAGTAACAACAATTGAGCTTGCAGGCATTTCCTGGAGAAAACCTTCTGGTGAGGAGCTTTCATGTTTTAAGTACTCATTCATCTTCCTGTGAACATCCTGGTTTGACACCATGGATATTGAGGCTGCTACACGATCACTGTTGAGACTATAATGTGATCACTTAATGGTAGGTTGTTATTTCTTAGCACTTAATTATGGCAAGGTGCTTGTTGTGTGTCATTAAAATTATTCCAGCACAAAAATTCCCATTCTTTACCCCCTGGTTCCCACTCATGATTCCTCTCATCACAAGGTGAATTATTTTCCCTTCATGCTCCTCACTCTTTACCTTGAGATCTGTGTGCAGGTGAATCACCTCTTTCTTGCTATTTTGCCCCAAAGGTAATCCATTCATTTCTAAGCAAAGGGAGAGTAAAAGAGTAATAAAAGTAAAATGGGGCTCATTGTGAAAAAGAGACACTTTATGTGGTCATGAGGTTTCTGTGTGAGCCTAAGGGTGGAAAGGTGGTCTGAGGAGTTGGGTTATCTATGACACTCTCTGAGAGCATGTTGGTACTGCCCAGTTGCTGCTGGGATCATCTTCCCAGCTCATCTCTCAAACACATTGCTCTTGTGACTCCATCCTTCCCCTGCCTCACAGTCTGAGCCTGCACCAAACAAAGCACCTTCTTTGCAACTGTCACCTCCGTTCTCCATAGAGCTGCAGCCTTTTGCAGCCCCCCGAATCTGACATTTTTGCATGCTTTTTCTTTAAGTTGCTCCTCAGTCTTGCCAGTGCACTGCCCCCCACAGTGCCTAGAAGGTCACCTCTTGCTGAAGTCTCCAAAAATCACAGCTCTTCAGTTCCATTCCTCTCACCTTCTTTGTTTGGCTCCTCCATTGGCCAAGTCCTTCCTGCCGCTCACTTCTGAGGTTCCTGCAGAAAATATCTTTTGCTTTGCTTGACATCCTGCACACCAAACCTCTGATCTCAGCTGAGGCCCTGAAAGAGGATGTCTAACATGCATGTTACAGGCTGGACCCCCTCTGCTCTGGAGACAGACTGGGAGAACTGGGGGTGTCCAGCCTGGAAAAGAGAAGGCTCTGGGGAGACCTTTCAGCACGTTTCAGCATCTAAAGGGGCTCCAGGAGAACTGGAGAGGGGCTTTGGACAAGGGGGAATGGCTTCACACTGACAGAAGGCAGGGTTAGATGGGATATTGGGAAGGAATTGGGAAGAAATTAATCCCTGTGAGGATGGTGAGGCCCTGGCACAGGTTGCACAGAGATGGTGTCCAGCTGCCCCTGGATCCCTGGCAGTGTCCAAGGCCAGGCTGGACAGGGCTTGGAGCAGCCTGTTCTAGTAGGAGGTGTCCCTGCCCATAGCAGGGGATTGGAACGAGATGATTCTGGGATTCTACAAACTGCAGAAATCTACAGATTTTTGAGCCCTGTGGTGTGTACTCTCTCCTGGGTCTTTAAAGGCTTTCCAAACACAACAGATAATTGGATCTCACTCATGCTCATCTGCAGACCAAAGCATGGCACAGTTTTGATTTCCTGTTTCAAAGACAAAATTTGCTTTGAATGTTTGTTTTGTACATCTTTCTTACAGGCCCCCTTAGAAGTACTGACAGGTTGCAATAAGGTCCCCCTTGAGCCTTCTCTTCTCCAGGCTGAACAATTGCAAGTTCCTCAGCCTTTCCACATAGGAGAGGTACCCCAGACTTGTGATCAATTCTCTACTGACTACAGAAAAAACCTCTGAAGAAGACATAATCACAGGATGGGTTGGAGTGGAAGGGCACTAAAAGAGAAATCTCATTTCAACCCCCTGCCATGGGCTGGGACACTTTCCACTAGATCAGGTTGCTTCAACCTGGCCTTGAACACTCTCACAGATGGGGCAGCCACAGCTTCTCTGGGCAGCCTGTACTAGTGCCTTACCTCACTCACAGGGAAGGATTTCTTCGTAAAATCTCATCTAAGCGTCTTCCCGTTGCTGCCAGTTTCACAGGCCTGCTGAAGTGAGTCCCACCCTTTGGGACAGAGGCAATGCTATCCATAAAATATCAAGTAACCCATAGCCCGTGCAGCACTTCTGGCCTGGAGCAAGGATGGCATTTGAGGCTCCAGAAGAGCTCTCACCTCTTACTCATTGCTGGAGCACAGTTCAGCCAAGGAATGCATTTTCCTGCCTCTCACTGACTGTTCGGGACTTAACCACAACGACTTCCTAATGCCAATCTCTGCACATCGTTAGCAAACCTGTTGGCCATATCAGCAGCTAAGGCTGTTCCTTCAAGGTGGCTATTATTTCATGTGCTTATTAGTATATTTATCTGCCAGTACCAAACACAAGCTGACTCACAGATTCCCAGATAATGCTTCTATCCGATGTTATTTCTAAAACACACAATCCTGTTATAAAGACAACCCTGGGGCGTGTCTCATTGCGGAAGAACCTGCTGTTTTCAGTCTGCATTCTCAAACACAACAGCAGCCAGTTTTGTGTGCTCAGGGTAGATCCTTTCAGCAGAGTCTGCACATGACAGTTCTGCTCTTTCTAAACCAGCATTTCTTGTTTTGGCAGGTGTCTTGTCATCTCCCAATAGTTGTGAACCTGCACTTGCAGCTGTGCTGAATTGGGGGTGGTTTTTTCCCATTCTTTTGCCTCTCACCTTTCGTCCTCATCTGTCTTTGCTCAGACTGCACACTCACACGATCATGCTGAGGAGAGCTCAAAGCAGTGCAAGAAATGTCAAAAATATTTTCCATATTTATTTCATACATTACAACATTTTACATTTAAGCCACATTTATTTAAACTGGAAAAAAAAAATTAAATCCAGCCCTCCAGACTTTCTGAATTGTAATGAAAGACTGTTTCTTCCCAAAGGATTCCACAGCAATCTCCTTCATGAGCCAAATGTTCTGCTTCCTTGAACAGCTGCACAGGGCTCAAATTGCAGTAGCCATCACCCCAAATTGTGCCACAGAGCTGAACTTTTCCAGCACAGCCTGGAGCCCAGAGATGTGAGACCCTTCAGGACTGTGAATGGGGTAGGAGTACAGTCTGCACCCAAGGCAACAGGATGGAACCAAAATACAGGAAGTCAGCCTCCATGAGCTGATGGTCCCTTCTTGCCTCTGACTCCATGAACTGTCACAAATCCTACAAAAACAGTTGTATGGCAGCATCTGTTTCCTACTCTGTTCACTTCTCTCTCCCTTTCCTCATGACCTCTCTACCCAGATTTTGCAATGACTCATCCAGTGGGGCAAAGGCTGCTGCAGGTCTGTTCCAAGCAGTTTATTCCTCCCCTCTGTGCCACCCAAAACCCATGCCCTGATGGTACTCCTCCTGACGGACTTACACTGTCTCTCCCAAGGGAGGAACAAAGATGCTTCCAAGGTTCTTTTACTCCTAAAATTGGTTTAATCCCCTGTTAAGCCCTGTTGATATGTAGGCATCTGCAGCCATACTGCAGTTAAATTGCATGAAACTATTAATCTTGATTTAGTGCTCAGAGGTGCTGACTAGTCATGTATCTTCAGGCCCCAAATATTTCTCCAAGGTGGTTTGAGCTGCTTGGTGGAAGGGGAGAGGGTTGGAAGGGAGATTTCTTCCAACTTCAATTTTTCTGTGATTCCACAGTTCTGTTTACTTCATCCATAAGAATTCACCTCTGTATTTTGTGTGTTCTCTGTATGTCCATCCCCCTCTTTTAGGCATTTCCTACTCTCCAGTGCTATTCATACAACCTCTAGCAAAATACCTGCTTCAACTCTGTTATTATCCTGGGCTCTATTATCCCAATTATACTTTGCCCAACTATTCTGGAGAGGTGTTTGGAGAACTGGTTTCAGTGTAAAATCAGTAACTCTTTACTGGTTTGGCCTGTTACGACAGGAGGGAGCAAAATGTGTTGATACAATCTAAAACCCAAGTTCCTTGTGTGCTGTTTCAACAAGCCACAGACCAGCCCATGGGGAAGTTCCCCTCTTCTTCAGCTGCACCACTTTAACTACACATCCATCCCCTCCCATGGAAGTCAGCCAGACCAGTCATTCTCTTAATGATGAGTCCATCTATAAAAGTTTGGATAAAGTGTAGTTTCATAAACTTTATATAAATGTGAGGCTCTGTATCCCAGAGATTCCATGGCTAGGGAAACTAATTTAGCCCAAGGTGGCTGAACAACAGGGTTTGCATATGTTCTGCCAACACAGTCCCCAGCCAGTTATTAAGTTGGCTTAAACCAGCATAACTTCACCCAGGGAAGCAAGCAGCCTGCCCAGGTCACTTACTGCTGAATGCTGCTGCTCCAGTACTAATTTTACTTATAGAATCATAGAATCACAGAATGGTTTGGATTGGAAGGGCCTTTAAAGACCATCTCATTCCACCTCCTCCCATGGCCAAGGACACCTTCCGCTAGACCAGTTTGCTCCAAGCCCCATCCAGCCTGGCCTTGGAGCCTTCCAGGAATGAGGCAGCATAAGCTTCTGTGGGCAATTTCTTCCTAATATCCCACCTAACCTGCTCTATGACAGTGGGGATCTGTTCCCCCTTTTCTGCCACTCCATTTTTCAAAGTTCCACTCCAGCTCTCTTGGAGCCCCTTTATTCACAGAATATTTGGAATTGGTCAGGTTGGAAGCAACCACAGTGGGTCATCTGGTCCAACTTCCCTGCCCAAAAAGGGTCACCCTAGAGTACATGGCACAAAATTGCATCCAGATGGTTCTTCAGTATCTCCAGGCACTGGAGGTGCCTCAAAGGTCTCCCTGGAGCTTTCTCATCTCCAGGATGAACAATCCCAACTCTCGCAGCCTGTCTCCAGAGCAGAGGTGAAGTACCATACCATGAAAAGGAGCAGCTCTCCTATAGCTGATGGTATTTGACTGGTATGAAGCTAGAGTTCCCTTCAGGCAAGAAGCAGAGATTTTTGACAGGGAGTCACCAAAACAGCCCTGGAGCCCAAGGTTGGTGTCTCCTGCCACTGCTTTTTCCTTGGCTGTAGCCAGGGAAGGTGGTTAAGGCTTCAAGCAGCTGAGAAAATGGAGCTCGGTATCTTCTCCCAGAGAGTGAATACCATTCCAAGATGTCCCAAGAGCTGGAAGGAAGCAACTTGATATGTGAGCCAGAGGGGAGAGAGAGAGAATTGGTGGTGGAATTGCACCAGCAGAGGCTGGGTATTATACAGGGTCTGTCTGTGCTGCAGCTGGAAACACACCTGCATCCCTGGAGCAATGCCTGACCTCCCCATGGTCCCTCTGATGGGGCCATGGCTGTTCCCAGGAAGTAAAAAATGCCAAGGGAATGGCGGTACCAGGGGCTGAGTGGGGAAGGTGTTTCCACCCGATATGTGAGTCAGCCAGTGCTAGGCTGCAAGTCAAGGGCAGCAATCACGTTTCCTTACAGCTGTTGGAGAGGGTTGGGCAGCACTGCTCAACTCCCAACAGAAAGGGCTGAGGCAAGGAAGTGTTGTGCTTCTGGAGCCTCTGCAAATGAGTTGGGGAAGCGGAGAGGATGGGGAGGCACTAATCCAATAGCATGTCCTTCCCTTCCTCCTTCTCCTCATCAGTAAGTCTCTCTAGGGGAGGTGAGACCTCCTCAGACATATGTGACACCATCTGCCTGCCTGGCTGCACCCTCGGGATGGTGTTAGCAGGGTGAGTCTTGCACCCATTGTGGGGCTGCCAGGGCTTGCTCTACCAAACCACCAGGGGCACCAGCTGCCCCCCCAGCCCCGACATCAGAGCAGGGGGTCACTGAGATCAGACACAGCAGAGATGCTTCTCCATGAGAAACGCAGAATGTCTAGCGGCCCTGAACAATGTGCAGCCTGTCTTTGCTGTTTTGTCTGGGGTTTGGTTTTGAATATACAAAACTGTCTTGCCTCCCTTTCTTCCTCCCAAGAACGCCCTGAATAATGCGGGCACCTCCTCTCTTTTCAGCCTCTTCCCTGAGCTGAATGTGTGGAGGGTCACATTGTGACTCTGAATGCCTTTTGATATCCTCTTGCTGGGCTCTGTTGGAAGGAAGCGGGGAGACAGAGCTGTTTGTACAGCATTCAGGCTTTCCCTGACTGCATCTAACTTGCTATTGTTGGTCAATGATCTTTCAATTACTTGCTACACTTGGGACTTTGCTCCATGCTTGAAAAAAAGGCTGATGTAGTTAACATGCTCCTTCCAGAGAGCAGGCTGGACCTGGATGATTCCTCTGAGCAGAAGAGTTGCTTGCAAACACAGCCTTTCTTTTTATAGATATTGTGGTTTGAGCATGTAGTTGGCTTTTTCCTTGCAGCAAATTTACTATTTAGTATTAGTTTTCAAAAAAATACCTGTCAGAAATGGCTCACTGAAATGATTTTTCTGTTCCCAAGACACACAAGTCTTTTGACTTTTTTTCCTTTTCCCTCTTTGTTCTTTATACAGTACTTTGATTTTAATTGTTAAGGTGGAGGTTATCTCAAAATATGCCAGGACTGTGGAGGAGTGGTTTTACAGAGATTATGGATCTGGGCTGGGAGCCACACTTCCCAGGTCTGGCCCTAACTTTAATACCTGGTCTATATAAATCAACATTTTCCCAAACAGATATCTTGGTTTCATGGTTACCCAACTTGAGGCCATCAAATGCTGCTCTTCAGAGCCTACACATCTTCCCCCTAAAATCAGATAGAGATAAATGAATTCCATGAATCTCCATCAAAACATGACCACAAAATAGAAAATCTACAAGAAAGAGAGAGCAGATACACTGCAAGTAACTTGGCTGCTGAGATGCTTTTTGCTGAACCTGGATGGATCCAGCAACCTTCCTGATTCTACATATGATCTTTAATGTCCCTTCCTGATTCTACATATGACCTTTAATGTCCCTTCCAAGTTAAAACATTCTATGATCCTATGAAATACTGTTTATTTTGAATTACATGGAAAACCAAACACCAAACTTTTGTAATCATTAGAGTTCTTCCAGGGTCCTGCACATAACCCAAATCCACATGGGTTGGTGAAAACATGACATTTTCACAGTCTCACTAACCACCATGTCCTCAACAGCTTTGGAAGAGTGAACTGTTCTTCATTTTCTCTCCCAATTTCTGTGCTTCAACAAAATTTTATTAATAATTTTCCCCTATCCTAAAAATCTAAAGCAACTGTGCAGATGCAGTTATTATTCTGCTACTCATCATTAATGTGCCTGCAAATCTCTCAGACCTTTGTTCCCGGCAGCACTTGAGTTACTATATTTCTGTCCTTATTAAGCATTTTTTCAAAGGACCTTTGGCCATCCACATCTAAATAAAGGAAAAAGAGAGATCAAAGTAGACCTCTAGCAAACTCTGAATTTATAACTAAATGTGCTTAATAATTGGATTTGTATAGTCAAACATGCTCATAGCAGGATTTCCAGTTGGGTGGGTAGAAAATAGAGGGTTTCTGTGCTTACTCCGGCCATTCTGACATTTTTATCAGCTCAGGAACTTGGGTGGAAAAGCTCTTTGGTATGAGGGGGAATTGTGCCAGTGTGAGGTCTGGGACAGGATCAAGGGAACCAAAACAAAACAAAGGTGAGTTGTTTGCAGGAAATCTGGAGAGTAAAAAAAAAAAAAAAAAAAAATTAAACAAGTCCTTCAAATGATCCAGTGAGTGTTTTGAAGGAAGAATTGGGGCTGTTCAGCCTGGAGAAGAGAAGGCTTCAGGGAGACCTTAGGGCACCTTCCAGTGTCCAAAGGGGTTACCAGAGAGCTGGAGAGAAACCTTGAACAAGGGCCTGGAATGACAGCCACTGGAATGACTTCCACTGCCAGAGGGCAGTTTAGAGTCAATATTAGCAAAAATTCTTCCCTGTGAAGGTGGTGAGGCCCTGGCACAAGTTGCCCAGAGAAGCTGTTTGCCCCATCCCTTGGACTGTTCAAGGCCAGGTTGGACACGGCTTGGAGCAATCTGGGAGTGGCCTCACCCATGGCAGGGGGTGGAACAAGATGGTCTTTAAGGTTCCTTTCAACCTAAACCATTCTGGGATTTTACTATATGACCACGAGGCATTTTTTACATGTAGAGTTGCCTCACACACCTCCACAGGCAGCAAACAAGCATCTTGAGTGAATACATTTTGGTCTGGGCATGACCGTGTTCAGATTCAGACTTCACCGATGCTGTGGAAGTGAAACACTCAGAGGTGAAGGAAAGAGGAGTTTTGGGGAAAATGGAAGGACCTTCAACAGAAAAGACAGGGTGCAAGGTGCTGAGGATTTGGGTATGTGGGCAGAGGTTGTAATGGGTGGAAATAGCAGGTTGGGTGAGGAGTAGAAAAAATAGTGATGCTGGGTTACAAGATAATTGGAAAGAGTTGATTCCAGGCCCTTGGCTAGGGAGTTATTTCTGAAGTTCAGGACTCCTGTGAGCTCATCTCAACAGCACATAAAAAGCTTGTACAATGCAGCATTATGCTTATGGTTTCATGTGATTTTTGACCTCTGATATCACCATGACTTGATCCATTTTGATAAACATACCATTGAACCAGCCTCCTACGGCAGATTCACTGTTTACATGCCTGTGATACCCAGCTCAGCCATGACTCAGCCATCAGCAATGATGTTCTGACCTTATTAATATCAATGTAAATCTTCTTAATGCAGACATAATTTCACCCCAGAGGCCAATTCATTAATTAGCATGTCCGGTTATCCTGTCATTGGGCATATGAAGTGGGTAGTAACTTGGCTTATATACAGAGCAAATATGTGCTGAGTAAATATGGATTCAACTGCACACATAACGACAACAGATGGGGCCATAAATGTTTGGCAGCAAGAACGAACAGAGGTGAGTGTAACTCCTCATTCCAGACCTAATTCAGTGCTGGTGGTATTTGCTTGTTGTACTTGCTTGTTTATAGTTGTCTAAAATCAATGTCCATGGAAATGGTTGTTGAATTGGTTGTTTATTTCACATACTGCATAAAGTTGTGTGACTCAAAGAATATCATGGATAGAGTAGCCTGAGTGGGAAAGGATCCACAAGGATCATCGAGTCCAGCTCCTGGCTCTGCACAGGACACCCCATCAACCCCACTCTGTGCCTGAAAGCATTGTCCAAGTGCTTCTGGCGCTTGGCAGCCCTGGGGCCTCCACAAACCCTGGGGAGCCTGTTCAGTATCTGACCACGCTCTGGGGGAAGAATCCATTCCTAATACTCACCCAAACCTTCCATCACACAGCTTCAGCCATTCCCTTTGGTCCAGTCCCTGGTCACCAGAGAGCAGAGATCAGTCACTGAAGTGTTGCTCTGCTGATGTTATGTTTTCAGCTGTGATACACAGGGCTCTTCCATCCCTCAAGGCAATCCCCTCCCTATGTGTAGTTTGCAAAAACACCATTGTTCTGCTGTGCCTATTGCCAGGAAAGGGTGTTTTAACCGTTCTAGTATATCTGTTATGAAATTTTTTTGTCTTTTGAAATAAAAATAGCCAAGTCAGAACTCTGGGCTAACCTAACTCCTCTCCTTCCAAATGATATTTCATGTCAGCAAGTTGCCTGTGAATAATTAAAAAAAAACTCAAAACAAAACAAAAAAACCCCCAACCAAAACC
Organism: Hypocryptadius cinnamomeus; assembly: GCA_013400635.1. Lineage (NCBI taxonomy): Eukaryota > Metazoa > Chordata > Aves > Passeriformes > Zosteropidae > Hypocryptadius > Hypocryptadius cinnamomeus. The sequence goes on along the minus strand of VYZP01051415.1, from coordinate 46,262 downwards.
AAAACAAAAAACCAAACCAAAACAACAATAACTACAAAAAACCAAAAGCATTTTTGAACATTTTTTGCATGTTAAAATGAAACAGATTAAAGTTAATATAACAATAATTATCTCCTGCAGCTAGTATTTGATACAAACAGTGCCAGGGAGGACAGTGTGATCACTAACAAGGTTAGGAAAGAATTTCTTCTCTTGTGCAACAATCGCAGATGTTACTCTTCTCCCAAGTATTTGAGATTTGCCACAGGCAGCTGATGAACGCTCTGTTAGGTGGGCTGTTGTTTTATTGTCAGAACTCTCTCTTCCTGTTCTCTTTTACTGAGTGACCCTTCTTAACTCTTTTTAAAGCAATTTAAAGTTTGCTTGATGAAAAACAGCCATCAACCACTGCATAGATCTAAAAATTCCAGCTATCTGGTAGAAAACCTTTTGATTCCCCACCTGCAAAAGCCTTTTGAATTGCTAATTTCCCAGGTTGCCCAGGAAAATTGTGGCTGCCCTATCCCTGGAAGTGTTCAAGACTAGATTGGACAGGACTTGGAGGAATCTGCTCTATGGGTGGTGTCCCTGCCCATGGCAGGGGGTTAGAATGAGACGAGCTTTGAGGTTCCCTTCCAACCCAAACCATTTTGTGATTCTGTGATTCTCTGACTTTTAAGGAACTATTGCGGGGAAAAGGGTGGGGAGAGATCCAAAGATGGATGGCATCTTGTGCTTTATCCACCTAGCTGATAAAAACCCACATAAACTGTTGAGCACAGAAGCAGTTCGCTAAATCTGACACCAGTGAAGAGAAATTCAACTGATATCTAGGATGGGAACAATTTCTCCAAGTTTATTTGCACCTTTACCCAATGTTTTTACTTTCTGTCTTTTGTGCAACAGAGAGCTATGTTTAGCAAGAAAGGGGGGAGCAGATGTTGTGAAAATATAAGTACTGTTATCACTGCAAGTGAACACAAACAGATGCGAGGAGACACAAAGCAGAGGATGGGGGTAAGATTAGACAGCAGATGCCAACCCCAGCCCTGAGCTGGCTGTATCTGGCTAATCTATGCAGTGTTTTAGAGCCATACCAGCAACACTTCCACTGGTTGGAACCTTTTGGCATCACCTGGTGGGAGCAACTTGTGCTGGCAGCACCTGTGTGACTGTGCTGGGTTTAGGTTACCAGGCTTTGATCTGGGGGTGGCTCCTGTGAGGAGGTGCTGGAGCTTCCCTCCATGTCTGATGGAGCCTTGGAGGGTGTGGGGGTGCAGAGATCCATGTGCAGCTCATGGCAGAGCATGGGGATGCCTGAAGGAGGCTGTGCTCCCATGGAAAGCCCACACTGGAGGAGCGGCAGAGTGTGAGAAGTCCAACCCCTGAGGAGGAAGGAGCGCAGTGACAATATGTGATGGACTGAGCACAGCCCCATTCCCTGTCCCCCTGCACCAATGGGAAGGAGGAGGGAGAGAAGCATGAGGGAAATTGAGCCTGGGAAGGAAGGAAGGGTGGGGGGAAAAGTGATTTAAGATTAGAGTTTATTTCTCATTGCCCTGCTCTGATTAGATTGGTAATAAATTAAACTGATTTCCTCCATCTCTTTTGCCCATGACAGTAACTGGTGACTGATCTCTCCCTGCCCTTATCCCAGCTATGAGCCTTTCATCGTATTTTCTTTCCCTGCCCAGCTGAGGAGGGGAGTGAGAGCAGTTTTAGGAGGCACCCGGTGTCCAGCCAGGGTCCCCCCACCACAGTGATAATCCAGAGAGCAGTGTCATGCACTGCCTGCATCCTGAGCTGGCTGACTCTCAGAGCCAGACTGGCTTTTCTGGCAGCACCTTGGGAAATGACTGGGTATCTGAATCCACAGATTCAGGGCATGCTGGCAGTTGTCTGTGTCCCAGGAATATACATGTATGTAGAAATAGCCTCTCTGTGCCTCAATTTCTGTATAGCCTACAAGGGATTTGCAACCTATTTCTCATCACTCACACCTTTTTGGTTTTGGTTGCCTTTGAATATCAGGTCATCCCAGCCCAGCCCAGCAGTTTTAAACTAAACCAAGAGTTCATCCTCCTTCTTGAGGCCTCAAGCAGAAAAGGTAAAAATCTCTGAGCAATGGTTTTGCTAGAGATAATTGACTGGCAAGAAAAAACCAACCACTCTTTAGAATATTTTCTTTCCTATCTGCTCAACACCCTTTGTTATCCCAGTAACTCACATAGAAATCACTAAGGCTCCCACTGAGAACCTCCCTCCGACAGGTAAATAACATTTGAATTTCTAAACACAAATGAACTATTTAAATACAGTAAGCAGGCTATTTCCACCGGTCTGCTGTGTGTCTTTGCATTGCTGCACCTAAACTCTGATCATCCTTTTGGAGGGAAAAATGTGAATAGTATCTTTTCCCCTTTTTTCTTTCAATAATAAATTCTCAGTTGTTGACATCTTTCCTCACTCAAAACAAATGGTGTTAGTCCAGACACAATCATATTGCTGGAGACAGACCAAAGGTAACAGTTATCCAAGAACTCCAAACACTGTCAGTTTCTCATGTCTTTTTCACTCTGTTAAAAATGAAAGGTCTGAAATTTTCACCCTTCTTGCTGCAAAGGATATCCTTGCGGTCTGTCCAACTGAGTTTGCTGCTTTGCCCACAAATTCAGAAGAGAATGATTTTTAATGTTTATTCTTCCTTATTGAGGTGTTTGCTGTTGCAAATTAAGGCCCAGAAACCCTTGGAGATCACTAGCTTGTTTGCCAGGGTAGGAGGGTATCCTGTTTTTCAGATCCTCTTTTTTTTTTCTTTTTTTTTTTTCTTACACAACTAGAACCATAAAATCACAGAGTGGTTTGACTTGGAAGGGTCCTTAAATCTCATCTCATCCCACCCCTGCCATGGCAGGGACACCTCCCACTGTCCCAGGCTGCTCCCAGCTCCAGTGTCCAACTTGGCCTGGGACACTGCCAGGGATCCAGGGGCAGCCACAGCTGCTCTGGGCACCCTGTGCCAGGGTCTCACACCCTCACAGGGACAATTTCTTTCCATTTTGCTTCCTAGGTTGCTTAGAGCCCCATTCAGCCTCGCCTTGAACATTTCCTTTTCCCTCGAGGTCTCCCTGTGCCTCAGGCCCACGCTCATAGTGTGTGGGGTGGCTGGGGGGCATTCCCGACCTAGGGAGGACACAACCCCACCTCTGAGGGGACCTTTTTGGGCTCACCTGGGGTACGGTCACACCCTGGGATGCTGGTGGGACAGACCCCCAGCCAACCCGTCCATCGTCCATGGAGGCAGTGGAGCCCAGCATGGGTTGCTCCATCCCAGGGCAGTGCCCATGCCCAGTGCAGGGGCAGCCCCAAGCCCCCAGATCAGGATGGACACTAAGGGGCTGGAACATGCCCAGGGAAAGGAAAAGAGTTGGGGAAGGGGCTGGAGCACCAAGAGCGGCTGAAGGGGCTCAGCCTGGAGCAAAGGAGGCTCAGGGGGACCTTGTGGCTCTGCACAACTCCTGCCAGGAGGGGACAGCCAGGGGGATCGGGCTCTGCTCCCAGGGCACAGGGACAGGAGCAGAGGGAACAGCCTCAGGCTGGGCCCAGGGAGGTTCAGCTTGGACACCAGGAGGAATTTCTTCCTGGAAAGGGTGGTCAGGCCTTGGCAGGGGCTGCCCAGGGAGGTGGTGGAGCCTCCATCATCCCTGGAGGTGTCCAAGGAATGCCTGGATGCGGCACTCGGTGTTCTGGGCTGTTTGACAAGGGGGGGATGTCACAGGTTGGACTGGGTGATCCTGGAGGGCTTTTCCTACCCCAATGATTCCGATTCTGTTACTCCCATTACTCCTTTCACTGGGGCAGTGCTCGTGTTGTATCTGTGCCAGCTGCTGCTTTCTCACCTGTAATATTTAACTAATGGGGAGCAGTAAAGGGGCTTTAATTTTACAGCTCAGTTTTAAATCGCCTAATTTCCTGGGAAATTCCATTTCATGGTTTGGGAATTGCCATGTGCTTTAAACTCTGCTTGTTAACCTTGCTGAGATGAGAAACTCACCCCTAAGAGAAGAGCTCTGCAGCTGTAGCATCTAACCAAGAACTGCTTCCACTCTTTCTAAACTAGGGATTGTAATTAGTGGAACCGATCCTGTGACTGTGATTCCGTGATCCGCCCCCTCCCCGCCGCCATGGCCGCGGCGTGACGTCACTGGCCCCGCCCTCCCAGTTCCCCCCCCACTCGCGGCCACCGTAGCGGGATCGGCGGAGGCCCCGCGGCGGCCGATGGTCCGCGTTGTGCCGCCGCCCCCCGCCCGCCCCGCTCCGACCCGGCAGCGGCCGCAGATGGCGCGGCGGGGACCGGGCAGGCGGGGCGGGAGGTCACCGGCACCGCCGCCGCCGCCGCTGCTGGCGCTGCTGCTGCTGCTGGTGCTGGGCCCCGCCGCCGCCGCCGGCGAGGAGGTGGCCGTCTCCAAGGAATGCGACAAGCCGTGCGCCAACGGCGGGCGGGGGCGGCC
>VYZP01051415.1:0-41605 GCA_013400635.1 Hypocryptadius cinnamomeus | reverse complement strand
GTGGACGGGGCTGAGGGGCTGGTGCGGGGCTGGTCTGGAGGTGAGGGGCTGGTTCGGGAGTGAGGGTTTAGGTTTGGGGTACGGGGGTAAAAGGCTGGTTCGAGGGTGTGGGACTGGTTTGACTGGGGAGTTCGTTTGGACCGTGGACTTGGGTTACGGGGGGGAGAGTGTGGCAGCCACATCAGGGGTGGGCGTGAAGGACAGGGCAAGGGAGAAAGGAGAAGACACAGCAGTGGCTCGGTGGCCCGGGTCAGGTTGCCCAAAGGAGCACTCGAGGGAAATAGGGAGGTGGGTACGAGAAGCAGGTTTGGGCACTCAAACGGGGTGGGAGGCTGAGGAGGGTCCGGGGATGAGTGAGAGCAGTAGGGTCGTGGTGCAAGGGGAAGGGCCGGGTGACAGTAAAGGTAAGGGGCAGGACCAGGTGAGGTGAAAGGTGAGCGGTAGATGGAAGTGACACTAGAGGTGAGTGGCAGGTCAAGGGAATGGTGAGGGACACTCAGGTGATGATAAAGGTGAGCAGCGGGTCCAGGTGATGATAAAGGCGAGGGACAGGTGCAGGTGACAATAAGGATGCAGGTGTTAGGGCAGGATAGGAGCATGTTGAGGGGACAATAGGGGCTGGGTCTCTGGGCAGTGAGGGTGTGAGCATGGGGCTGATTCAGGGGGATGTGGGTGTAAAGGGATGGACAGAAGCCATGCAGGGGGACAAAAGGGATTTGGATGCAGAGGGGGAGGTGGGTGTGTGGAAACAGGCTTGAGGGGTGATAGCAGCATGGGTGTGATGGGGTGACAGTGTGGAAGGCTTGGTCTGGAGGTCCCAAGAGGAGGTGAGTGGTTGGGCTTCCTAGGGGTGCTCTCAGAGCAATGGGATGTGGATGTTTAGTGCCCCAGTTGGTGAGTACAGGATGTTTGTTATGCAGAGAGGCACCTCTAAGGGAGCTGAATTTTTGGTGTTGGTTGGCTGGTGTTGCACAGGCATAACTGGCGATAAGTTGTGATTCTAAGGGGCTGTGTAGGATCAGGGATGTGATTGTAGGGCACTGGATCAGTGGGGGTCTGGGTGTGATGGATTGCAGAGCCAGGAAAATGTTTGGTTTAAGTTTTAGTGGGTCCGAACAGAAAGTAAAGCTGGAGGGGAGTGGGTAGGGGGATGTATTTTTGGCAGCAGGGTTAGGTTTGGGAACTTATAAATGGATGTGTAAGGATGGTGGGTGAATGGGGGTGGCTTTGTGTGGGGATGTGGCTGGAGCTGGAAGCCAATGGAAGCAGTGAGGAGCAGGTGGACAGAGGTGTGGGTGTGAGGCCAGTTCCTGGGTGGGGAGAAGTACTAATGTGTGGGTGGGACTAGATCACACTTAGAACAGGTTGGAGGAGAAGGGCGTGCAAGTGGGCGTTAGGGCTGTGTGGAGACTCTAGAGGTGTTTGGAGGGGGGTTGAGGAAGCTCCTCTTGGCAGATCGGCAGGTGATGGTTTTGGTTAAAGGTTATTTCAGGAGAGGTATGTGCAGGGGAGAGAAGCAGTATCCTTATGGGAGTAGTTGGCATTTGGGAGGCTCATGGACTGGAGCTGTAATGCTGCTGGCTCTTGTGGAGGGACAGTGGGAATAGCAGCCTGGTGGGAAAAAGCTCCTGGGCTTGTGGGGAGACAAGACTGGGCAGTGGGAGGGGATTGAACAGGACTGAGGGTATGGGGAGAGTCCTGCTGCTTCAGAGTAATTTTTTTGGAAGAAAACAAGGCTAAAGGAGGGCTCTGGGCAGGGGGATGGAATCCCCTGGCTCTGCACTGGTCCAGGCCATGTGCAAATGACTGTGTGTGGGAATGAGGGGCGTCTGCACAGGACAGCGATTTTTGGGCTATATGCTGATGGAAAGTGTGTTTCTGCAGTGCTGGGGCCAGTTCTTTTAGTGTTGAGTTACTCGGTTGGGTTATGTGTCTGAGGTGTATCCCACTGGATAAGAAAGTGGAAATCTTCATGGGAATAGGCTGAGGATGCTCCCTGGCTTCTGTATTATGGCAAGGATTTCTGTAAGATGGTTACCTGCCTTGGATTCGTCAGCTGTGGCAGAGAGAGCCAGTGTGTGTGTCTGCATGCATTAGATGAATTCCCTGGCAGGGCTGATTCCTGGAAAAGAAGGAAATGAGAAAAGGACTATTATCCTAGGCAGTGACTGCTTTCTTGGGGATCTACTGAAAGTACCAAGCACCCTTCGATGATCTTCCTTATGGATTTGGGAGGAGGGTAACTGTCTATATAACCTGAACTCATGGAAGAACAGTACTTTAATTTTTTATTTGTATTTATTGACCATCTGTAGATGACTGTGTGTTGCAAACAGTTTGAAAGGGGTTTTGTACAGAAACGAATCCAGGCTAGGCAAGCCCTGGAAGTCCAGACCTGCCTTCTTAATGTCTTTTTGCCACTGTCGTGATAAGCATTTTCTTTTAGCTGGGAGAGCACTTTAAGGAATAGCCTCATACTTGTTACTTTCTTGGAGAAACTTGGATATTTGTGGTTTTAAGGGGACTGGATTTGAGAGGCTTCTTTTCTGAATGGTAATGCCAGGTTAAAAAAAAATGGTATATATTCACTGCTAATAGAACCTCAATTTTTTATCCTCTTACCTGTTTTGATAAAACTTTTTTCTTTCTCACATATAATTCTAATCTAAAATTTTGCCTGAGAATATAATACATGTTTTTCTCTGTAGATGGTTTATTTGTCTGTTTATTAGTTTATTAAGGAGTTGAAATTTCTAGTAATGTTTTTAAACTTGGAGCTCTGAGAAAAGCAAACAAGCAGTGTTCATAGTTTTTGCAGTCATGTGTCTTCTTTCACATGCCTTGGGTTTGCTCTGTCACCTGTCAGAATTGGCTCTGCAGGAGGTTTTTGTTTGGTTCAAGGTTGTCAAGAGTTTGGCTTTAAAGGATTTAATGTGTTATTAGATGCTGTAGGTACAAATGGGAAGTAGGAGAGCAGGTGAAAATTATTTTCCAAGTGCAGTGTATTCTATGTGCTTATCTGCTGGACTGAGAGATGTAATTAAATTTGGCATGTTAATCATCCTCTCTTATCTAGATATATATGATGACTGTATTTGTGGCCTTGACTGTTTTCATTTACATTATAAAGATATACCTTGTGCTTCACTAACCTACTAATCTCACATCTTCTTGTGTTCACAGTGAAGGATGAACATTGTAGCATCGAGTTGCAGTCTTCTAATATTGTGTTTCCCTTTTTCCCTGGGAAATCTTTTCTTTAGACTGCAGTTAGATGTGCGAGTAACACACCTCAGATCAGTGGTGCTTTTTAGAGGTGGAAGGCTGATTTAGGAAGGACTTCAGGTGACTTTTTTTTTAAGGTGTGGAACCAGCCACTTTAGTTGTTCAAAGATAACCATCTTGGTGTTAACGGAAGCTGAAACAGAAAACACAGAATGTGCCTGATGTGCTTGTGTCTTCTATTTCAGTACAATCCTCCAGAGGGCTCTGGGCTGGCTGGAGGCTGCTGTGGGCTTTGAGCTGCCATGATATGGACAGGAGAGGAGCTGCTGCTGGGAGGGATGAGAAATTCCCCAGTCACAGAGCTGCAGCAGCATCCTGAGATAACATTTGGAGCAGTGGGAGCTTGGGAGCTCCAAACTTGAAATTGGCAGCATTGATTATTGTACAATCAAAAAGATGCTGCACACTTTGTTAACAGACTCTTCAAAGCACTGTCTGCAGCTCAGTGACACAAACTCTCATCCTGCCTAAACTGAGTTGTCAGCCAGCTGCCTAATTAGCAGATGGAATTAAAGGTGGAAGAGCCCTCTGAGATCATCCACTCCAGCCACCCCCCAGCACTGCCAAGATCACCACTAACCATATGCACATGTTTTTGAGCACTTCCAGGGATAGGAACTCAACCACTTTCCTGGGCAGTCTGTTCCAGTGCCTGACCAACCTTTCCATGAAGACGTTTTCCCCAGTATCCAGTCCCACCAGAAGTGCAACTTGAAGCCATTTCCTCTTGGCCCTGTCTCTTGCTCCCTGGGAGTAGAGCCCGACTCCCCCTGGCTGCACCCTTCTGTCCGGGAGTTTTAGGGAGTGAATGAGAATGAGCTCTTCTCACTCTAACCCAGAGTTTTTCTAGACTGAGCCCTCCCAGCTCCCCCAGCTGCTCTTCACCAGACAAGGCAGGTAAAGCACAGAGCAAGAAATGACCTCTGGTTCACTTACATTTATTGTCCTGAGGTTGTAAAGGGTTGGATTAGCAAATTCAGGATAATGATTGACTTCTTGAACACTTAGTGTATGTGGATTGTGTGTGTAGGCTCACTGATGGGCAGTTTGATGTTTGATGGTAGCTGAAAATAATATTTTGACTGTATAATGAAATACCAAATTATTCCAGGAGTATGGATTTTGTGTGTAAAGGCACTAGTGCTCCTTTCATGGTAATACTCTTTTTGTGGTGGGAGAGGGCAAATGCTAAGCAGGACTTAACCAGGCAACCTGACAGCTGGGGAGTAAAAAACATATTCGAGTGTATCCTTTAAACTCCCTTTTTAGTAATATAATGGGAGCAGTTATGTGTTGCTGATTAAATGTTATGAAGGACTTGGTGGTAGTAGAGTGTGCTTGGCCAAAGAATATTACAGTGAAGAGGAATTTTATCTCTAGGTTTGTGTAAATCACTACCTGAGAGAGTTGTGAGCTGGAAAAGAACTATCACAATTCTCTTTGTTAAATAAATAGGAACTTCTGGTCAAAAGCTTAAATACAAACGGTTGTCTTTAAGAAGCTACCTGAGGCAGTTTGTAGATTTAGGAAGGTCAGGAAGATGCTTAATAGATCCAAGGATGTTGGCAATTTGAATCAAATCAGTTTAAGTGCTCAAATTAGATCTGGGGCCTGCATTTGTGCCTGATCCCCATTCTGTTCCTCCCTTTTCATTAGGATATTATTGTGCTTTAAAATTATTTTCTCTTCCATGCTGCTTAATGAAAGACTTGCTCAAACACTGTGCACTGGTAAAAAAGAATAAGCTGTTCTAGTAGGAAATACTTAAACATCATCAATTTTAATGAATACACTGAGAAAAAAAGAACAATTATATGTTTTTATTTAGTTCTTGGAGGTATGTGTGGATATCTTTATGAATGCATATCCATATTTCTGTCTATCCATACATGTATATAATGTATAAATATTACCTGTTTTGTGGCTTGGAGCAACCTGGTCTAGTGGAAGGTGAAGGAGGTCTTCAAGGTCCTTTCCCACCCAGACCATTCCATGATTCTGTTTAAATAGTCTGTTCATTGAGAAACTCGTGAGTAATATTTAATCTGAATTCTCTGTTTTTCTCTCACTGTTTTATTGGCCAATCTGATATTTTACTAGGGCTATTTTAAGAACAAAACTTCACCTGTGAAATAATTCAGTATTTTTGAAATACCTGAGATGTTCTGCAGTTTTTGCCGTGCACTAAATGAGCAGCATAAATATTTGACTTGCAGGAGGTTTTGTTAATGTTTGCAATAAGCTTACTGCTTATTTTTACTCTGCTTTATAGTAAGGAGGCAGTAGTGGAAAATTCAGCGCAGTCAGACAAAACAGCTCATGCTGGATCCTCCCCATCATCTCTGCCTCACACACATCCAGTGCCTTGCCTGTTGGAGCTTTAGTTGTTGGAATTACTGAACATTCCATGTATGAGAGAGAGGAGTAAGTCCTGTCCTGTTCCCGTCTTCCTGCTGAGCACGTCTGAGCATGAGACCTCCTGGAACAGCGCAGATAAAGGGTAACATTCCTGTGCCTGCCAAATCCAGCAACATATCACTGACTGGGGCTACAAACGCCTCCTTATCTGCAGCGGTCACCATTTGTCTCATTTCTCTGTTTCTGTAAGTATCAGGGAATACCTGCCTGAGTCCCTTAGCAGTTGTCTGACACTGCTGTAGATTTTTCCAGTATTTCAGTCTCAGTTGTTCCTTTTGTTTTGGATGCAAAATAATCACAGAATGGTTTGAGTTGGAAGGAACCTTAAAGCTCTTCTCATTCTAACCCCCTGCCGTCGACAGGGGCGCCTTCCACTAGAGCAGGTTGCTTCAAACGCTGTCCAACCTGATCTTGAACACTTCCAGGAATGAGGCAGCCACAGCTTCCCTTGGAAACTAATAAAATAAATTCAGGTCCAACCAGGTGTTTGTTACCATCTTCATCAATTTACGTTTAACGTAAATAACTTATATTAAAATGCCAAAAAATGACTGAGGTTAGCACTGTTTTCACAGAAAATAGTTGCTTTCTTTAATTAAAAAGAAAAAAATCTAGGACCAGCGATCCTTTTATCCCATGTCCTGATAAATTTAAATAATATTTGAAATGTATGTGATGGATTTGACTTTCCTGGCTTGTTCCTCTGAAGCTTTTGTGAGCAATCAAATTTCAAACCCTGAGCTTCCTGCGCCTAACATGTTTATGAAATCCATGCTGAAAATCCTATATTTAGGTAATGCTGCTGCTGACCAAGCTGTTGTATTACTGTATTAAATTAGGATACCCTTGGGTCCTCTTTTCTTGAATGGTTTCCTTGAAGAATTTTTTTACGATTTGAAGTTCTAAGTACAGCACTTAGAATTACCTTTTTGACTAGATAGAGCTTTGCTTTTTTTTTCCTGCACTCAAAATACTCTCTGCAAGTAGGAGCTTTTAAATCACATCTTCTAAAGCATAGTGAAAAAACAGAGTAAAACAGGCCGAAGATGGGGTTGAGAATGATGTGATTTTGGAAGTGAAGTAGTTTTGGGGGAGGAGGGAGCTGCTCCAAACTGGAATTCACCGTAAGAAGGACCACAGCAGGTTTATGCCAGTGCTTTGTTCTTGCACAGCCACATGCTTACATCTGCCCATTAAATCACTGCAGCATCTTGGAAGCTGGGCTGGAATATTTGGTGATCAATTTTACAGCAGTGAACAGAGATGGTAATTTGCTTTTGTGCACGGTTTTGAATGAAATACTCATTTAGTCACCAAAATACTGGAGCAGTAACGATGTTTGCTTTTTGTTTCCTGCTTTTGTTCCCTTGCTTTGTTTATGGCTGATCCTCGCAGAAGTTCCTTTAGATCTACTTGAGACTGTCACTTTTCCTCCTTTTGCTTAAAATAAATATTTATTTGATGGAGAGGCAAGTTGTTTGCCAGGGTTTTGGTGGATGTGTGCTGCATGCAGATGATTCCAGGCATGGTTTGGGCTTGAATGGGAAATGCTTGGAATATTCAGAAGGTAAGGGCTCTGTCCTTATTGCAGAGTTGTGACATCATTAGGGCTGTTAAGAGCCCTTAATTGCACACAGAACAAGCTTTATGTAGCAATCTGATAACCTAAATTTGGGACATTGGCATAGTGGTGGATTTGGAGAATAATTGAAGGAAAATGTACTCTGTTTTGGTCTGATAAGTGTCTTAGTGCATCTTGCATGATGAAGAAGAATTTAAATGTTTTACTGATGAACTGAGCAATATTTGTGCTAAAGAGGGGCAGCTGATCAGAACAGATTGTGAGAAGTACTTCTTGGACACCCCAGGATCTAGAAAATATTCCTAGTCCTGGTTGTGACTTCACTTGCTAAAACAAGTTTCCTACAGTATCACTAGATTCAGAATTTTCAGTTCCCTGAAAATGCAGAAGTGGAATTAAGCTGGTTTAAGGGACACCATGCTGACAGAAGTGCTGTGGGCATTCCAGCCAAGGGTTTTCCAGCGTGGAAACTACCTTTTATTCCCTGCTGTGCCTGCTGGGCTCACAGCTGCAGAAGTGAAAGCACTGTTGTACACAAACTTAGCTCAGGTGTGCTCAGTGCATGTTGCAAAAATTTAAATAGGAGGTTGTTGCTTTGTGTATGTACAGGGTGTTACACATCATCTTTGGGGTGAAAATTATCCGTAATGACCTTTACCATGAGACAGTGCTGCTCAGCTTTATGCAAGATGTACAAATACAGCTGTGAAAATCCCAGATTTTCTATTATTTGCCTTTGCCCTCTGTTTCCTGATTCTCAGAAACCTTTTTTTTTTTCTTTGCTAGTTTCTGTAAGCTGAAAGGAAAAATAATAAGGAAAGGTGTGCTAGGAAAACACTCTTTGGAAGACTTTCTTATTAGTGTTTGTATTGCTTGAAAATTTAATATTGGTCTCCGAGGTGGTGCTTGTCTACTCAAAGGATAAGAAGCTTGGCACGGATGAATTAGCATTTTTTTGTAAACTCCTTTTATAAAATCAAATACAGAAAGTGAGAGGTATTTTTCCATTCAGAAAATTTATGTTGGGTTTAATATTTTTTCGTGGCAGAGGGAAGGAATGTATTCAATTACTTTGTGATTAAAAGGTGTTTAGTTTTCAGTCATTGCAATGAAAAAAATTACTCCTGCAGTGGAATAGCTGTGTATTGAGTGGCTTTAGTGTTTGGAGGGGTTTGTTTATTTGTTTGTTTTTGTTTTTTTGGTGGTTTGGTTTGGTTTGTTTTGTGGGTTTTTTTTTTTTTGTTTGTCTTTTTGGGTTTTTTTCCTCAGTTTCTTTGTGCTTGTGTCATTGTCTCTTTCCTGCCACAGTTTAGTCATTTTCCACATGTTGGTGTCAAGTCACTGCTCCCAGATATTTTGAATGTATTTGCAGTATCTAGGGAAAATCTATGATTCAGGTTTACCCTGAGCACAGTTTTTAGACTTCATTGCTTGTTATGATCAAGAACGTGTTTGAGTTCCTCTAAAAAAAGCTTTTCAGGGTGGTTTTGTGAAGGTTTTTTGCAGCAAGGTGCAACATGTTTCCTGCCAGAGTTGTGCACCTGTCTGCTTAATGATTAATTTACACAGTCAATCTGCCATTAATCCAGAGTGGAGAGTGTCACTTGAATTTTATAGTGATTTCAGAGCTTAGATCTCTTGTGTCTGCTTGCTACATACTTTGATCTTGTGTGCAATCATCAAAGGTGATGCTGCAAAGATTTCCAGCCTTTGCAAGACCTGAGTTGCAGAGTAGTGTGGAACTGAAGTGCTGACTGGGCAGGCCAGTGCTACAAGAAAAAAAAAAAAAAACAACAGAGAAAACTCCAGCATTGTTTCCTATTAAGGATTTTAGTGCTGCTAGAAAAAAGTATACTACTGTATCCAAATTGTGAGCATAGATTGAAGTCGCTGGCTTGCTGGAAGCGAAGTATTGAATTCCAAATAATATAGTGAGAAATAATTAGTTTTGAGGTCACTGGTGATTTTAATTTTAATTTTTTTCAAGGGGAGATCAGGAACAGGCAGAATTGTGGGGTGAGTTGCTTTTAATTTTGTTGAAAAAGTTGAAATGTATTGTTGTTCAAGATACATTCTGTTTGCATCTGCATTTATGTATAGTTGCTGCCTCCTTGTTTGATGGTGTGTCAGTACACTTTAGTTAAGGGATTGATTTATTACACTGAAACACATAGCAGGCAGCTCTGTAAATTTGGGTCAGTCGGTGTCTTTCTCACAAGCACAGGTTGCAGTGACTCTTTAAAGTTACTGGTTTTCATTTTGGGAATAGTAATGGGTGTTTAAGTATGCCCTCGTTCAACTTCTGGAGGATGAATCATTTTGAGGAGGTGTTGATGTCGTTGAAAGTCAAAACCAGGATTTGACTTCCCGCCTATGCACACTTTTTCTGAAACATCCATACTAATATTACTGGAATTTTAAATTTTCTTGTGGATACTCTGTTAACTTGTTTTATCTGAATTTATGTGATGAGCCCAAAGAAAACTCTAGAGCTACTGAAAGCATGCTAAACTAGTAATTTGTGGATCATTTTCAGCTTTTCTCAGTATTTGAGCTGATGAGAATTTCTGGGACAACGGGCAAATGTCAGTACCAGTAGAATTCCCTTATGTGAATGGTACAATAACAATTCCTATGCAAGTCTGATGTTTGAATGCGAGAGGATGGGGATTTGGATTTCTGGTAGAAACGGGAATGTGTGGTCTGGCTGGAAAAGCTGAAATGACTTTATAGCCTCTAACTTTACTGTTCCCTTGAGAATAGATGATCACAGACTTCAGGAATCAATACAGTTCATCATCTAATCCCCTTGGTTCAGTTTTCCTATCAATTAATTAGGACAAATTATTTATATGGTCTAAAGATGTTCTGATGATGACTCTATTTATATAGGAATTTGGAGGTTTGGAAGCTTATTTTAATGACAGTTTGGCATGGCAACTGGTATTCAGTTGTCTATTCTGAGAATAATACTGCCCTACAGAAGAAATGTGGTTAATGTTACTATAAATATGCCTAAATCATCTTCACTGAGGTTGATGAAAAAGGATATTGTGTGTTAAAAGTGATGGAGTTTAAATGTGATCTTAATTTCTCTAGTCAGCACTTAGGGGAATTTGTCATGTGATATGGAAAGACAAGAAATCACAATGTGAAAATTGTGTTATTAGATCAAAGCTGGTTGAGGCATCAGAGTGGCTTCTGTGCCTGAGCTTTGCTTGCTTGCAGTGCAAGATGTGTGTGCATTAGCTAGGACGTGGTGCTGGAGGAGACATCGTTTGCTATATTCCCACTGTGTAAATCCCACTGATTTTCCAGTATCCCAAGGCGGGTAGGATTGAAGCATGAGTGGAGACATGAAGGTATGGTGACTCACACTATGTCGTTGTAGACCTGGGCTCCTCAAGCAGTGCCCTGTGGTAAGACAGGTTCTACATGAGTTTCACCAGTGCCAATGAGATTGGCTGAGCTGGGGGTTCTCCCAGGGAACATGGAGGGAGTGCTTTCCCTTTTTCTTATAGGTTGATGTAACGTCATACCTCTGTTCTACACTTTGCCAAGGGCAGAGGCACCTTCCACTATCCCAGGTTGTTCCAAGCCCCATCCAACCTGGCCTTGGACACTTCCAGGGATGGGGCAGCCACACCTGCTCTGGGCATCCTGTGCCAGGGCCTTACACCCTCATAGGGAAGAATTTCTCCCCAATATCCCGTCTAACCCTGCTTGCAGTCAGTGGGACAGCATTCCCCCTTGTACTGTCATTCCATGTCCTTGTCCAAAGTCTCTTGCCAGCTCTCTTGGAGCTGTTTTAGGTACTGCAAGGTGCTGGAATTTCTTCCTGGAGCTTTCTCCAGGCTGAACAAACCCCAGCTCTCTCAGCCTGTGTCCATAGGGGTCCTTGTTTTTTACCTGTGGATTTGAAGAAGAAATTCTGTAGGAGACAACCATGTGTGTGTCTGTTGATTTTTGTTTGCACTTGAATTTTTCATACATTTAATATTCATTTAAAGCTATAAATTCGCAGAAGCCTGAGCCCTTCATGGCTAGGCTTTGTGGGGCTCTCTGGGCATCAAGGCTGTCTTGCGTTTCTGTAGTAAGTTCAATAAATAATAAATCAACTTCTATCATTCACTGAAGGAAATCTTTCTGTTCAGCTTTAGGGAGATAGACACAACTGAAATTGATGTTTCCTTGGTGTTTTGTAACACACTGAAAATATGAAAGTAGGTGGATGAAGGCCACTACCCATCAATGCTGGAGGAGATAAACCACTATGGATGATCTCTGTGGTAACTGTCATATCTGAAGAAGAAAAAGCACCCATTGTGAGGTCAGAAAGCATTGTGGAAAATTTTTAAATTCTCCTAACTTAAACATGTGATAAGAGCAGTTAAAAGGTGCCATGCCTGATGTTGGTGTTGGAAGCCCTTTGACAGGCTGGGCTGTTGATCTGCTGAAGATTAATGGCAGGTCAGGACTGTGACTTGGCACGAGATGCTTTCCCTTTAATCTCCAATTAAATTAAAAAAGCGGCAGATAGCTATGATTTTAATGGGGTAAAATATATACACACACACATATTTTTGCCTTTCTCATGACTGACTCACATTTCAGCAGAGGTTCTCCTCTAATGACTTCCAGTCCTTTTATAAGCTGTACATGTTCATTATTAGGTCTTTAAAAACAAACTCAGGAAAAGTTTGGCCCTGGTGAGTTGTGTATTGCTGTAACTTCTGCGAGGAGTGAAAATAGTAGGAATGGTAAGTTTAGAAATTTTCTTTTTGGGTTTTCTTTTGGCAGCTACTTCTGTACATAGTATGTGTAAAACATAGGTAATGTAGGTAAAGCTCTATGATTTCTGAGATGTGGAGTCAAAGTAATTATTGTGCATATCACTTACGTTCCTTAATATATGGTATTCTATTTAAGTAATGGAGAAAAGAGGACAGGTCAGCAAGGTAAAATAGTTGCACAAAGTAGTTTTGATATATGTAGTATGAAGTATATTATGTATCATCTCATCCTGATCTTGGTAGCAAAGTTCTTACTGATTATACAGTAAAATATCTTGAAACATTGCTGGCGCTGAATACTGTTTGAGATATTTCCGGACACACAGAGTAAGCTGAACTCATACTTTTCAGGTGCGGGATTTTGAAATTAAACCCTGCTTAGGGTAAAAATGTAAATAAAATGTAAATAAAATGTTGTTATGAGCTGCCTTTTGAGGAACCCTATCCATAGACTGCACAGGACTTGTTTGTTCTAAATGGGCACTGAACTAAAGGTAGATGGTGGCAATATGCCACCTGCAGTCTTATTCCAGGGCATCTTCAGAAATATTCCTGCAGGAGAGAAGGGCAGACTGAGGTCAGAGCTCACCGTGAACTGCAGGTCGTCCTGAGGGGCAGCTCTGGTCTCTGTTCTCTGTGACCAGTGACAGGACCCGAGAGAATGGCTGGAGCTGTGTTAGGGCAGGTTTAGGTGGAGATCAGGAAGGGCTCTTCCCCCAGAGGATGGTCAGACAGTGCCCAGGCTCCCTAGGGAATGGTTGTGGTCCCAGGGCTGCCAGAGCTCCAGGAGCATTTGGGCAATGTGCTCAAGCACAAGGTGGGATTGTTGGGGTGTCCTGTGCAGAGCCAGGAGTTGGACTCAGTGATCCTTGTCAGTCCCTTCCAACTCAGGATATTGTGTGATTCCATGTGGAAATAAAGCCAAACCCAGTACGGGAGTCTTCCCTGCTGTCCTTGCTTCCCGGTGATATCTGTAGCAAACTAGTGGCAGCAAACTGCAACAGGATTGAAAGTGGGGAAGGGAAATTGCTGTGCATCAGTTGGTCTGGTTTGGGGGTTTTTTTGCGGTTTTGTTTTTTTCCACAGTCATGGTTTGTACCTTGAGTTGTTTTCTGTGTTTTAGCTGAAGTTTCAGTTCAGAAGGGTTATAGCACACTTCCCTCTCCAAGTGCACTAATACAGGATAGAATTACAGGATTGATTTATGAAGTGGATAACAGCTGTGATGCTGAATTGATTGGTACAAGGAGGTGCTTTGCAGCCCCTGCAGACAGGCTGGGTGCTATCAGACTGATGCCATCAGAGTCTTACCTGACAATCTGAACATGCTTTTAAGAGAGCTGTTTCCACACCAAGCTTTTGGAGAATGGCGAGTCCTTTCCCAAGCTGGCTGTTAAACTGCAGAGCCCATCCCGAGCACTGGAGGTGAGAACATGGGACACGTGTTTATATGTCGTGTTACATGCACCAAGGGAGTTTGTAGGGCTCCTAGTCATAACATTTGCATTGTGTTGCCCCTAAAGTAGTCCATGTTGTACTTTGCCATCAGTATACAAATAATCAGAACATTCACGTTCACTGGTTCAAATGTGATTTTCTGCCTTTTTCATTGCTACTCTTTCAATCTTAATGCTTTGATTAGATTTTCAGAAGTTTTATTGTATCCTCTATATAGTTAATTCACTTTTAAAACCTTTTCTTCATTTAATTATAATTGAATTTTGTCCTTGAGCAGGTGTATGGATAGTCTTTTAAGAGCAGTTTTAAAAGTAGGGTGAAGAAGGTGAAGGGCTAGTCATAGAAAGTAGTATTAGTTGAGTCTTTGGTTTGTGCAGTAGTGATTTAAAAAAATGGAGGGAAAGGTGATCTGCTATCTTTAGACCTATCAGTCTGACCTTGAGATCAAAATTTAAGAATGTGTGGAAGAATGATAGTACACAGGCAGAAATTACTAGGTAGATTTGCCATTTGTAAGTGATACTGTTTAAAATACAATATATATGTGTGTTGGATGTGTTATAAGCATCATTTAGGATGAAGGCGCCTATAAGAGATCAATAACTGCAATCTGGGAAGCCTCTTTGATTCAGTGGCACCACCCAGAGCAGGACTGCACTGTATGACCTATGAAGAACTTTTCACCTGTGTGTGATAGTCAGGAAATCTGGAGTTTTGTCTTCCATTCTGCCATTTCTATTGACATAGAATTAATCAGGCTCCTTCTCGTATTACAGGTGTAGAAGGGGAGCAGTTGGTGAGGTATTGAACAGGAGGATAAGGGTTAAAAGAGGTGCCAAGGGAGGGGATTCTGCCCCACTCAGGTGAGACCTCACCTGCAGAACTGCCTCCAGCTCTGGGCCCCCAGCACAGGAAAGACCTGGAGCTTTTGGAGTGAGTCCAGAAGAGGCACCAAGACGATCAGAGGGATGGAGCAGCTCTGCTATGAGGAAAGACAGAGAATTGGGATTGTTCAATCTGGAGAAGACAAGGCTCTAGGATGACCTAATTGTGGCCTTCTAGTAACTGGAAGGAGCTGACAAGAAAGATGTAAAGAGACTTTGGACAAGGACTCGGAGAGACAGAATGAGGGGGAATGGCTTCAAACAGGCTTCAAATGTTGATTTAGATTAGATATAAGGAAGAAGCTTTTTATGATGAGGGTGGTGAGGTGGCACAGGTTGCCCAGAGAAGCTGTGGCTGCCCCATCTCGGAAGTGTCCAAGATCAGGTTGCATGGAGCTTGGAGCACCCTGGGCTAGTGGAAGGTGTCCCTGCCCATGGTGGGGGTTTGGAATTGCATGGCCTTTAAGGTCCCTTCCCACCCAAACCATTTCATGATTCCATTGTGAGAGATAAAATAATGTTTTGCCTCAGCCATAAGAATGTATACTTTGTCACGTAGGCAGAGATGTAGCTAGCACCTGACTCAGCTGCCATGTTTATATTAATAAATAATTTTGCTTTGATGACTTTGTTTTCTTTCAGCTTTATTGGTGAGTAAGTGTTTCTCACAATTTGAGGAATTGTCTGGGAGACTTGACCTCTGACTCTGCGGAGCGCAACAGTGGGAATAGGAGAAGGCACACCCTGCTGATTCTAGCAGCCCCTGACATGGAGTATTATCTTCTTATGAAATGTTGTTTGTATTACTTTATCTGGGAACGGAGGAAAGGCTGCTGATTCCTGAAACAAATGACCTGTAGCTCAAAAATTATTTGCAGGCGATAATGCTCTCTTTTGCAGATCTTAGAAGAAAGGGGTTGTTGCCCCAAACATCAGTCCTAGACATTTACATAAATCAGGTAAAACTGGGAGATTGGTAAAAATCTTGGAAGCTTGACACTGACATGGGAAGGTCCCTTTTCAATATGCTTGACAATTGAGACAGCAGTGCACACTACAGAGGGTGGCCACATGCAACCTGAATTAAAGGACCAGTGGAGTCACCTCCCAGGGACTGGACTGTGATACAGAGAAGTAACCCTCTAAAATTAACCCTTAAAAGATAATCTGTCCCAGAAGTGAATAATTTAAATTTTACTGCCTGGATTATAATTTTCATCCTAATAAACCCTATCTTAGTTGACTGTTGCATTAAATGCCATAGAACCTGGAAAGTTGCTGGAAAAAATCAATGGGGTTTCACCCATAATCTCTGGCTCAATATGGCATGCTGTTCTGATAAACCTACAAAATGTCAGGAAAGGATCCCTGGTGGAAGACAAACCTACTGGATTGTCCAAAATTTAGGAACATAGGCTCAAACATCAGAAAGCTTGCCTATGTGCCAGTACAGAAATGGAACACAGTGTGGGATTCTCTGGTGGGATAACCTATTTGGGAAAACCTGATGGAGAAAGATGGATTTCTTTCTATTATGTGCCTTTGCTGGATTATTGTTTATGCCTTGTCTTATTCCCTGTTTTATCAGGCTAATTGCTAGTGTAGTTGAAGAAATGCAGGTGATCAGAATGCCAGTGAGCCCAAACCTAGCAGCTGCTAGTCAAAGAGTAGGAGCCCAGAAGATCATGGTCCTAAGGAGGCAAGATCAGAAAAGGGCAAAACCAGAAGACGACCTACATCTTATTTTACACAAGCTAGAGCAAAGCTACGCACCTCAGCAGGAAACAAAGACCTAAAATTTTGGAATAAGCCTAGTTCAGCACAAACATTTGCAAAATAGTTTGCAAAATAACAGGTTTGGAGTGTAACTGTTATGTTTGAGTAGAACCATTTTGCAAACAGGGCCCAGCCCACACCGGCCAGACAGATAACCAAACCAAGGGCCTCAGCAAAAAAGTGATAAATAAAAATGGGGTGAATTGTGAGGGGTAAAATAATTTTGCTTCAGCCATAAGTAAATGGTAAGTAAATAAGTAAACTAAAATAGTTTTGCTTCAGCCATAAGAATGTATACTTAATGTCGAAGATATATACTTATATATATTATATATAGATAGATATGTATATATACACTTAACGGCAAAGATGTAGCTAGCACGAGGCTAGGTCTCAGGAGGGAGCATGGCAGGGAGGAAGAGGGGACTTAAGTGATGTTTCTTCCAGGGGAGAGTGGAGGAGCTGTTGGTTTGAGTGCAGTAGGGTCAGAAAGAATGTAAGTTCCTGAGTACCCAGGCAGTGGGAGAGGGGACAGGGACACCCCCGGCCGGGGAAGGGCATAAAGGTTTGTACATTTTAGGGGGAGGTGTGCCTCCTCAGTGGGATGCACCTGTCACAGCTGCTGTGTTTATATTAATAAATAGTTTTCCTTCAAAGACTTTGTTCTCTTTCAGCTTTATTGGTGAGCGAGTGTTTCTCATACTGTGAAAGAAAGGGAGAGGGTAGGAAGTTGGAACTGGAACCTGATGTAGTATTTTCATTCATGGAAAAGTGAAGAGATGTGCACTTCTTACATCTTACATCTTACTGATGATGTCACTGTGCAGCCTGGGTGCAGAGATCACACCGTCATCTGGGCAGAGCAGGGGGAATGGAGTGACAGAACGGGGCTGAGGTGGCTTCCCACTCACAGGGATTTACAGAAAAAGCCTGTTAAGATGGAGTTACATTAAAAAAAAAAAGATCCAGAAATAGTAATTGGTTCTTTGAATGGTTGTTACTTGTCAGCATGATGCATTTGGGAAGACAAAGGAAAAAGGCAGAGAGTAGAAGGAGGAAAAATGATACTATGGTTCAAAGCCCTGGCAGGAGTATCTCCTGGGTAATATCATCACTCTCTGATCAGTTGGTTTCTTTATAATCACGTGTTTGCAAAGAGGATTTTTCTGGTTTTGTTTTTAGGGGCTCTGGCTGTCATTTCTCTTTAAGATTTTTATGTCTGTTGATCAGCAAATGCTCTTGGTCTGCAGCTGTTTCTTACCAGTCTAAGAACCGGGTGGTGTTCATTCCGCAGTGCTTCATGGGTGCTAAACTGAAATTACTATTTCAATTACTGAAGGTAATTTTTAAATGGAACAAGTCCTCATGTTTAATCCAGAGACGTTGATGATTCACACCAGCACCAGTCATTCCACGATCCTCTGCATCTCTCCCTCTACAGCCCAGTGACATCTACTCAGATTAGAAACTGGAAGTCAGTAATTGTAGAACATTTTGTCATGCCATCTTCCCTTTAAAAACCTATTAAGTTGTTTTAGAAATATTTTTTATTATTTTTTGTTACGCTTTGCTCTCCAGCTCATTGGGAGCAGGTGGATACTTTATTTCTTAATTGTCACCCTGTGAGCTTTTTCTCAAATGGAAAAAATACTTTTATATTAAAATTTAACTGGACATATAAAGGCTTGTCACACTCTTAATATAGAACAGCAGCCTCAAATGGAATAAATTAGAGCAAAACAATGTGTGTATGTTACCACTTCTCATGGAGAGCTGCTGACAGCAGAGCAGGCTGGGGGTGTCTCCCCCTCTGCTTTCTGTCTGGAGCTGAAGTTCACCCCAAACCCACTGGTTGAGGAATCCTGAGAATCATGACTCTTTGTGAGCCTCACTAGGCTTCTCAGGTGTTCTTCTATATATAAAATTAACTTGCAGGAAGTAATTTTTTTCCATTCCACAATGTTGTGGTGGTTTTTTTGTTTGTTTTTTTTGTTTGGTTTTTTTTGTTTTTGTTTTTGTTTTTTTTTTTTTTTTTGGTGTGTTTTGTTGGTGTTTTTTTTTTTTTCTGAAGCACAAGGTTTTATGTTTCCAGCTTTCTGCTGTAAATTCCGTTCTCCCAGCTTAGTTGCCTTGTGTGATGTGTAGTCACTGTTCGTGTGATGTTTATGCTTGGAGGATTGAAACACTAATTTCAACCACTGTATCTTTCAATCATTTCAAAAATTCAGATAAAACCTTATGTGGAACATTGTATTTTTGGTATGGAATGGTGGACCCTGTGCAGAAGTGAGGTTAAAGTTTTTGTGTGAAACGTCAGTAAGGCATGTTTGCAAATTACTATTTTTTTCCTTTCCTATATTTATTTACATAAATGATTTTTGATTTGGTTTTGGGGTTAAAAAGAGGTTGTTTTTAATGCAGTGCTGAAGTGATACTGTTAGTAACCTTGCAAAAGTTTTGTATTAACATTTAATTTTTATATAATGCTTCACTACACTGAGTCTTTCATAAAATCCTCCTCTTGCCAATGCCTCTGTGTTAGGGAATTGTGGGAATGTGACTGGGATAGGCAGGATGCAGAGTGCTCTGCAGCAAATTAGTGGCTGGGTGAGGTCGTTTGTCTGGCAGAGCAGCCTGTGCTTATTGACAAGTCACAGCACTGCTCATGTAGAAATAATTTTGTCTCCAGAGAAAAGAGGATGGAGAGCCCTGGGAAAATGTCTGCTTTTGGATTCAGTGTGGGGCAGTGAGGATCACAGGCAAGAGACAGCTTGGACCAAACTCCTAATAAATGCATCAGCCACGGGTTTTGTCCATGAGGGAATTACTTATTGATCATTATGGAACCAACATTGACACCATGAAATCCTGTGTCTCACTGAGATAGCAAATGTGTCATGCAAATAGTAACTAAATTTATTTGAGTTCCAAAGCAGCAGCAAATTTAGTATGAACTGTGCAAGACTTCTGTTTCCCTCTGATGTTTAAGGGGTTGGTGTGAAAGGTCCTGTGGGTGAGTTTAATAATTGCCTTTGCCTGTAAAGCCCTGTTGGCTTTCAAGGGTTTTCTGTGTTTGCTGTCCATGAAACACTTCTGGATTCAGCCTTAAAGCTGCTGCCCACACACAGAAAATGATGACTTCAGTTAAACATGGAAATTAATGGTCCAAATCTTAAAAAATGAGCATTCAGTATTTATCAGTTCTTGCCATTTCTGTCTCTGAAATACCAGTTACTTACAGAGAGGGGGAAACAAACAAACAAAAAAATCATGTAATTTATGATGGAGTTGATGTCAAAGGTCTAAATGCTGCTTGTCCTCCTTGCTTTGGAGGGTTTGGGTCAGGGATAGCTGAGCTGGTACCAACAGGTATTAGCTCAGTCTTGGCCCAGTCCTATTTAATATTTTATTGATGATCTGGATGAGGGGATTGAGTGCACCCTTAGCATGTTTGCAGATGACATGAAATTCTGTGGAAGTGTCAGTCTGCTGGAGGGCAGGAGGTTCTGCAGATGGGTCAGGTCAGCTGGATTGATGGGCTGAGACCACCAAGCTGAGGGTCAGCAAGGCAGGGTGCCGAGTCCTGCTCTTGAGTGCAGCAACTCATGGAGCACTCCAGGTGACAGAGGGGCTGGGAAAGGCTCTGGGGGTGCTCTGACAGCTGCTGGACATGAGCCCAGGTGGACAGGAGGCTGATGGCACCTGGGCTANTCTGGGCTGTTTGACAAGGGGGGGATGTCACAGGTTGGACTGGGTGATCCTGGAGGGCTTTTCCTACCCCAATGATTCCGATTCTGTTACTCCCATTACTCCTTTCACTGGGGCAGTGCTCGTGTTGTATCTGTGCCAGCTGCTGCTTTCTCACCTGTAATATTTAACTAATGGGGAGCAGTAAAGGGGCTTTAATTTTACAGCTCAGTTTTAAATCGCCTAATTTCCTGGGAAATTCCATTTCATGGTTTGGGAATTGCCATGTGCTTTAAACTCTGCTTGTTAACCTTGCTGAGATGAGAAACTCACCCCTAAGAGAAGAGCTCTGCAGCTGTAGCATCTAACCAAGAACTGCTTCCACTCTTTCTAAACTAGGGATTGTAATTAGTGAAACCATTTGACTCTGAGCCAGTTTGAACAGCCTGTCTTAATCTAAATAAAACGCAAATGCTTTAAGCAAGTTTTGCCTCCCTTTTCCCCTATCAGGCTTTAATAAATAAATTAAATAATGAGATGCAAAAATCTCAGAATAGTACTGCAGAGCTCTTGGCAGGCAGGAAAGCAGCTGTTGCCGTGGATGGGA
Source organism: Hypocryptadius cinnamomeus (assembly GCA_013400635.1). NCBI lineage: Eukaryota > Metazoa > Chordata > Aves > Passeriformes > Zosteropidae > Hypocryptadius > Hypocryptadius cinnamomeus. Next base: position 21,115 of record VYZP01051415.1, on the reverse strand, counting down.
TGAAGGGGAAAAACAAGTCAGGTCCCCAACCTGCCCTTGGTTGTCCCTGTCACAGACTACTATGACGGCTCACCTTCTTCCCAGAGCGTATCTCAGCCACTGCCGCTCCTGAGAGCTAGGCACCACTTCTCCCTCTGCTTTAGGAATTATGTTTCCTTTTTGAGGTTACAGCTCTGTGTGTTCAGGTGTAACAGAGGTTTGCATGACCTGGGCTATGGGAACCTCACCTGGTCAAGCACTCCGGGTCCAGGTACTTGGGCTGCTTGGAGGGGCTCTATAATTGGATGTGGGAGTTTTAAAATTTCCTAGGAAACATTGTGCAGACATATTTTAAATTATTTTTGTTGTGAAACCATGAATTTTTATTTGTACATTTTCACAGATAATTTTAGCATAAGAACAAAATGGTTCCTGAAAGCTGTTGTCCAGTGCCTGGTACCTTTGGATTTTTCATTTGTCTAAGAGGAATTTATCTCTTTGATTTCTTCACTTCTTACTCCTTGTGCTATAAATTACCTCTGCCAGATTAATTTGAAGCACAGGAGATGAGAGGAAGTACTGACCTTTTGATGCATTGATGCATCTCTGGTTAGGTCTAAGAAACGTTCAGCTGGGATTTCCTCCTTTGACCTGAAGTTTGGTATTTATTGTGTTAAATATCTGAAATGAGGGCTGACACCAACATTGCCCTTGGTGTTGTACCTCTGCTACACCTGTGTGTGTTCCTCAGCCCCACAGCAGGGCGAAGAATTGCTTTGGGCCTGGAACAAAAATATATCCAAGAGGAAAAGAGCCTGGTGGACACCCAAGTCATATCAGCACCTTGAAATGCTTCCGAGCATGGACAGTGCAGCAGTGTTGGAGCGTGCTGCAGGGCAGCACTCCATGTGACGTGGCTTATGGGTTTCTGCTCTGCAGGACTCCACTTAAGTGGTTCTCCTAGTGCTCCATTGTAGGGTACAGTGAAGTATCATTTCTTTGCTTAAGCAATTTTAAGGCAGGAATGAACTTTTCCTTACAGGTTTAAGGGTGTGGACTGGTGGTGGTTGATGTTTCTCTTATAAATAATGTTTTAAGCCATCTTGGTTGTGGATAGAGATAATGAAGAGAAAATATTGGAAGCTAAATGGAAAGTGGAACGAGGCAAAACCTTTTCCTTTCCTATTTTTCTTAATAAACTAAGGCAAGCACAGCAGTATTTTGTGCACAATTCCTTGTTAGTGCAAACAGACTTTTAGAATCATGGAATAGCTTGGGTTAGAAGGCACCTTAAAAGTCCCTTGTATATTTTTCCATTCCACTGCCATTAGTGGGAACACCTTCCACTGTTCCAGGCTGCTCCAAGCCCCATCCGGCCTGGCCTTGCACATTGCCAGGGATGGGGCAGCCACTGCTTCTCTGGGCAACCTGTGCCAGGGCCTCATCTCTCCTGTAGAATAATTTCTTCATAATATCTAATCTAAACCCTCCTTCATCTTAATGCTATTTCCTATGGACATTGCCAGAGTGAGGAAAGATTGATGGTGACTGAATCCTAAATAAGAAATTGGGACTTTATCTTTAGAGTTGTTTAGTAGAGCGGTGGCCTGTCAGTCATGCTCAGCTTGGTGAAGTGAGGGGTTATTTCAAAACTTTGCATAACTAGTGTTGAGCCACTGTCTTTGTTTTTGTTGTCACAAATCTGTTGTGAGCAGATGGATTTTCATTTTTTCCCCACTACCATCCCAGAATAACTCCTTTCAAAGTCATTTCAGAGGCAATAGGAGAGGTGCATATGGCTGGGCTAGGGATGTAAGCAATGATTTTTACAGCTACACCTTCCCTCAGGGTGTTTAGTTTACTGCTGGCTGGGTGGGATGTCCACAATTGTGGTATTTTTTTTGATTGGCCTATTTGTTTGTTGCGTTTGTTGTTTTGTGTTCTTGATTTTTTTGAAGGAAGAGTTTCTTTGTAGTGATTATCAAGAGATCTGCATGTCACACACTGCCTTACTAGAAGAAAAGATAACACCCCCATCTTTCTCCCCACCATGCAGGAACATCTGTCTCTGCAGCTGAGGAGTTGGGAGGCTGCGGTGTGACCTTCCCTGAACCAAGAGTGATTCACAGACAAACACTCCAGAGCTACTTATCCTAGAAAGAAATGCTAACAGGGCTTGGATTATAAAGATACTGTAGTGAGACTGTTGCTAAGGCAGCATTGACACAAACCACAAATTCTGTGTAATGTGTCAATGAGTGCATTGTTTCTATATTTTCAAAGTTTGTTCCAAAAATAAAATGGTTGCATGTAGTCTTTGCTTGATTAAAGTGTGCTTAAAAAGTCATAGAATCACAGGATGTTTTAGGTTGGAAGGGTCCTTAAAAAAGCCCATCCCATTCCACCCCTGCCATGGCAGGGACACCTCCCACTGCCCCAGGCTGCTCCAAGCCCCAATATCCAACCTGGCCTGGGACACTGCCAGGGATCCAGGGGCAGCCACAGCAAATCTGGACACCCTGTGCCAGGGCCTGCCCACTCTCCCAGGGAACAATTCCTCATTCCCAAGATCCCATCCAGCCCTGCCCTCTGGCAGTGGAAGCCATTGCCTGTGTCCTGTCCCTGCAGGCCTTGTCCCCAGTCCCTCTGCAGCTCTCCTGGAGCCCTTTCAGGCCCTGCAAGGGGCTCTGAGCTCTGCCTGGAGCCTTTCCTTTTCCAGGGGAACATTCCCAGTTCTCCCAGCCTGTTTTATTTTGTAGAAGGATTTTTTTTTTTCCAAAACTGACTTTTCTTGCTGCATCTTCTGCCCTGCTGAGGAATCAAGGCTTGGTGTTTTAATAGCCAAGAATATCTGTTGGTGGGTTAGGAAATACTGGATCTGGATTGTAAAATTTATTGTGCAGATGCATTTAATAAAGGCATAGCAGTCTGTAGTGCCTAAACCCACCCCATTCCCTAAGGGCTTTAGTCCGGTCCCAGTGAGGCTGACAAACACACTCTGGCATATGAAAGTCCCTCGAACTCCTCACCTCCTGGGGTCTTGAGCTGTTGAGTTACTAGATGACTTTCACATTTGGTTTATTTGGTCAGGCTCTTAAATAAACACTGGGATGGTTTGAGCACCATGGGTTTATTTAATTCTTCCCAGGAGCTGGTGGAAAAGCTTAGGCTGGCTGGTGGAGTAATCTGTGTGGTTAAAGTGACCTGTGCCAGCAGTAGAAAATTTTCATTGAAGGGATTAAGATGATTTAATCAAAGCTACATGAAGTCTGGCCTTTTCTCCATGTGCTAAGCCAGGATTTTGGCTGCATGTTTGAGTATAAAGTGCTGCAGGTGACTTCCCATCCCATAGGTGAGTGAGAACACGCAGCTGGACGAGTGCTTGGTATTCACATTTTTCTTATGTCCATGTAGTCCTGCCTAAATTCAAGTCATCTGGATTATTCTTTATTTTTGAGTTTTGTTCTACTTAATGAAGGGAAACCACTCAAGGAAGCCAACTGTGTACACCTGTCTTCATTAGATAGTCCAAGTGTTTGGTATTTAGCTCCCTTTTTTTCTATGTTGTGTGAAATTGCTTTCATTAACATGAGTCGTTTGGGGAAAATGCCACTCGTGCTTTTCTGCAAGGGGTTACAAATTCTTTTTCTTGCTGTGATAATGAATTAGCACAACAATCTGTGGGAGGGAGGAACAGCTGGCTTGAACTGGAAAAGGGAAGGGAGAAGAACTGATGAAATGTTTGTGGAAGTGTTACAATTCTGCACCAATATGTATGTGGAAATTATAAGTTCCTGTAAAACCAAAAATTAGGAGACAGCTTTTTTGTTTCTGTCTTTCTTTCTCCTGGATATGGGCAAACATGAGTGTTGCTTGTTTGTGTTGTGAAGTTGGGAGCTTATTTCCAATTGCTTCTGCAGGTGCTAAAAGATGGAATCCTGGAATGATTTGGGTTGAAGGGACCTTAACTAGTTCCAAACCCCCTCCCATGGCAGGGACACCTCCCACTGTCCCAGGCTGCTCCCAGCCCCAGTGCCCAGCCATCCTGTGTTTGTGCTCTGGCTTGCTCCAACTCCATGCAGGATCTTGCACTTGGCCGTGTTCGACCTTATGAGTTTTGCACTGTCCCAGCTCTCCAGCCTGCCCAGGTCCCACTGGGTGCCATTCCATCTCTCAGGTGCGTCACCCTCAGCACTCAGCTTGGTATCAGCAGCTGTTGGTGAGAGGGAACAGAGCTGGAATCTCGGCTGGGTTCTCGGGCCAATGCTGGCACTGACCTGGGCTCTGCTCTCTGAGCCAGCGATCACAGTCCTGCTTGAGGGGTTGTCCAGAACCCTTCAGGTGGGACTCTTAGAGGGAACCCTTCAGGGGGACTCTTAGGAGAGAGAGGGCATGTGGCTCAAGGGATTTTGTCTGGGAGCAGATTCACTGAAATGAGGTGGAAAACGGAATAATCTAAATAGATTTTAGGACATCATAGTGATAAGTTGTTGGTTTATTTTATTGTTGGTGCTCTGTGGACTTCTCCTCCCCTCAATGAAATTCTTCTCTGCCCGTCCTTCGGGACAAATATTTACGTGCCTTTCATTCTTTACAGTTATACACATGAGGAGAAGGACATTTATGGGACAAGTACAAAGAATATCCTTGTATCATGTAAACATGCAGACTTTTTTTTCTAGGGGACCACATTTCCCTTGTTCTCTCAGGTTCAATATTTTATGCTTAAAAGGCTCCTTTTGTGTTTTATTATTTTTACTATTTGTGGCATCTTTGAGAACATCTTCCTTATTATGATATTGGCTGAGAATTTTTTTCATTAATAAATACAGTATTTTCATTATCAATTTCCTGATCTTTGAATGTTCTTATGTTGTTTTTGCAGCCAAAACCCTTCTTTAAAAGTCAAGGATTTGTCATTCTGTAGGTTCACAAATGCCCCTCTGGATTTCAGGATGTACTATGACTATTTTAGGGATCTGTATCTGAGGATCTGTGTCAAAATCTGCTTTTGAGGCCTGAACCAAACAGAAGTTAACAGCAATCTTTTTCCTAACTGCTTTTATTTTTTAGGGATCAGTTCTCCCAGCAGGTAACACTGCTGCGTAGTAGCTTAAAATTTTTGAATGTCAGGAAGGAAATAAAAGGAATTATTTCTATCCCCGTTAGGAAAGTGGGTCAGGCTGTGATGTTTATTTATAGATTGTCTCAATATTTTCACTTCTGTTGCAATACTGACTGATCTTCGGCTTGTGCTTTTCTGTAAGTGCGACTACCAAGTTCTGAGCTCTGTGTTTGGTCTGAAAATCAGCAGTGATGGAGGGTGGCAAGTTCGGAGCTAAATCAGAGTCTAAATGGGCTTATTGAGAGTTCAATGGATTATTTTGGGGTTTAGTGCTTATGAAGAATAAGGCAGCGGTTTCATATACAGCATTGGAAAACAGAAGGGACTGCTGCTACTGCTTTTACATTTGTCATAGAAACTTGGTGGGTTTGCGTTTGTCTGAGGAAGTGCAGCAGGACGATGGTCCTCTCCTCCACAGGAATGGCCTGAAACTGCACTTGCTCTGGTTCCTGCTGGCCTGAAGGTTGTCAGCTGCTTAACCTCTTTTTGTTCACAATACAGCACATGTTCTGCCAATGAATGCTTTTCCTGGTCTTACATGTAGGCCTGACAACTTGAAAGCTTATCAAAGTGAAGGGCTCTCCAGCTGGAGGAGAAGATTGATGTCTGTCAATTTTGAGCATGTGGGCTTTAAAGAATTTGAATTATGAGGCTTTATTTACAAGGGTCACAGGTATGCTGTACTGCAACCTAAATGATTGTACAGGTGCTTGAGATCCATTGAATAATTGAATATTTCTAATTTTGGGAAAGGGATGAAAATTCATCTTACAGACTTTGTGTGCACGAGCCTTTGATGATTCTCTTTGACCATTGCAATAATGTAGTTTCTTTGTCCTTTTGTCTGGCAGGGGGTTAAATTTTGTGGTAAGACACTTGCAAGGGCTCTTGCCCCAAGGTTTTAGGGGGTCATTGTGTGCCAGGGAAAGAGAGGGATTGATATTTAGGTACACAATTTGTGGTAATTGGGAGTGATATGAGCCTCATCCCCAGTGGGTGCAGCTGTGAGCAGCAGGTGAGCAGCACTGACAGCAGTGAGCCATGGAGTGCCCAGGTGTGCTGAGCAACCCCACAGGGAACAGAGGACACACAGGTGCAAGGCATGAATATGAGGGGGATAAAAGGCTGGGCTGGAGAGCAAGAAGGGCAGATGCTTGAAGCCTTCTGAAGTGATGTGGTGTTACTGTATATGGGGTGAAACTTTCTGATGTGGTGTGGTGATACTCTGTATATTGTAGCTGCACAATGTGCTGTGACATTGATATATTCTTTTCTTGCTGTGGTGAGACGGTTTATGATATGTGAGATGCATTTGCTTCCACTGTGCTTTGTTGCCTCCTCCTGCCTAGTGTGAGTAAGACAACTGCCTACCGCAAACCCCAGGAACATTTTAGGACTCCCAGGGAAGGATGAGACTTCCATTTTTCTGGGCATTACGGACACTTTCAGCTAAATTATCCTTATTTCTAAGAACTAGGCCAAGATCCAAGAAGTGGATTTGGGAACAGATGGGGAAAGCAGAATGCAGCTGTTGGTTTAGATTAGTAGACAGCTGTAGTAGTATCCACCATCTGCATGGCCAGTGTCTCAGGTACAAGTGGTGGGAATGGGTGGCCTTCAAGGAGACCTCATGAATTGGCCTTTTGTCATGGTAATGTTTCTGCATAAAATACAGACACTGGGGAAGGTGTTCAAAGAAATAAGAGTGCCAAGACTGGAGTTCTTGCAGTGTGAAAGCAGAGATCAAAGATAATATAGAGATAATAGAACAATGGCACAGAAAGATGTGCTGGCAAACAGCAAAAAATGTGCTGCTTGTGAGAAGAATGCATTCCTTCAGTGTAATAATAATAACAATAATAATAATATCTTCTTTGCTTTATCTGGCAAGTTTGAATGGGGGCAAAATCTGTAGTAAAGCTACACAGTAATGTTGACATTTACAGTGCAGCTTGGCTGATTGGTTCAGCAGAGATGAAGCTGTGGTTATGCAGTGAATAAATGCTGCTTTGTGGTCTCTGAGATGAGGCTGGGAATAAAGAAATAGGAGAATATGAAGGGACGTGAATTTGGGATATTTTCAATTTGAACATAAAACTTAGAGGCACAAACAAGAGTTGAGCTCCAGCATGTTTCTGGTGTGGCAAATGCAGTAGGAGCACAAGGCAACCTCTATAAACGATGGTTTTGAGGCAGTGGGGAAGTGCTGGTGTTGTTTGGGATCCAGCACAGTTCTGTGGTTTTTGGTTTTTTGGGTTTTTTTTCTCCAGTGCTTCTGATGTGGGGAAATGGAGTTGGAGGAGGGAAATCAGCTTTTTCTTCATAGTGTCTGTTGTCTTAGTCTTGAGGTTAGGTAATTTGAATGATTTTTTCAATTCAATTTGTTTTTAAAAATTATGCATTTAGGATAAAAATCTTTACTGTGAGGAAAAGTTCTTCTCTCTGAGGGTGGGCAGACCCTGGTACAGGGTGCCCAGAGCAGCTGTGGCTGCCCCTGGATCCCTGGCAGTGTCCAAGGCTGGGTTTGACATTTGGGCAGAAGCACCCTGGGACAGTGGAAGAGAGGTGGAACGAGATGAGCTTTAAGGTCTGTCCCAACCTAAAACATTTGGTTTTCCATGATTATGCTACAGCAGTGACTTTTATGTGAGTTTGCTCATCTTGAGGACTTTAATCTCAGGAGACTGTGTATGTGGAAGAGAGAGGAGGAGAAAATTCTCTGGGCACCTGGAGTAGTTGATTGTCTTTGTTTGAGGTACCTGTTGCTGTGTAGGTAAAATCCTTATCAAAGTGGATATTGCAGTAATGTCATTACCTTCATCTGTGAGACCTGGCCTGTAATTAATTACATCTTCCTAGCTTTTCCTGTGGTGTGGAACCCAGGTGGCAGAAGAAGGGATTTAGTTGTTCTTCATTGGAAATTCATGAAATAGCTGTGTGGATTGTTTATCTGCTTCTGTCATCCCCAGTGTGCCTGATCACTATTCCATGCTTATAAATGAAAGCATTTGCTTGTAATAAATGTCCTTTAACCTCAGTGCTTTTAGTGAGAACATGAACAAAGCAAAATTATTAATCAATTTAGGATAGAAAGCGTTTGTTTCTGTAAGAGGCTGTAACAGCCCTTTCTTTGTGCCTTCAATTCCAAATATACCCAAACCAGTGACTTTTAATTGTGAAGTGCTTGAGCACTTGGGAAGGAGGACGAAGAAAGGAAGAAAACTCATTGCTTGCATCTGTCTCTAAATTTAACAACTGTTAGGATGGACAAGGGGCTTTTGGGTTTGTTGGTGGTTTTGGATGTTTGTTTAGATTTTGTTGGTTCTGTTTGGTTCGTTTGTTTTGGTTTTTTGTTTGGTTTTTGATTATTTGGTTGGGTTTTTTTTTTAGTGAAAAGGCTATGAAACTTCTCCAGACACAAGATGCTGATGAGTCTTCACTGTCAGTGTCACTGCAGTGTAACTGAAAGTAATACAAACCCATTTTGAGATCCAGTGATGATACTTAGAGGTTAAATTTTAATGTGTTTCATAAACCAAACCAGCCTGCTTACCTTTTCTGGAGAGTAATGAAGGAAGGGCAAGATGCATTTTTTCTTTATTAATACTTCTGATGAAAATAAATATATTCAAAACCCTGTTGCCAGGATATAATGTACCTTTAATGTTACAATGCTTTGAAGTAAGTGCTGCAAAGTTATTTAATCCTAAATTCTAAGGTACTTCTTGTGAGTTTTTATACTCACTAGCAACAGGCTTGCTTTAGATTTGTTAGCTAGTAATTAGTCAACAGCTTTGAGGCTTTGCTTTGTTGTGCAGTTCCTGCCCACGGAGGAATTTTCTCAGTGCATACTAATTTGTATTTGAAAAATATATGCTGCTAGTATTGCTCACATTATTATTAAAGAAACTACAGATTTGTCTGGTGATTTCCAATATCAGATTTGGCTGTTTACGCAGGAGATACCATTTATTGCTGCCTGATTTTCTTGTGTTGGTTTTGTGCTTTTCAGGGGCTCCCAGAATGAGTAGGGAGCAATTAAATGTGCAGAATAATTTTGCATAAAATATTTCTTTTTGAAGTTCTTTTTTATTAAAATCTTCCTTCTTATCATTGCTTCCCTTTTGCCTTTTCCTTAAAAGAAGCTGGAATAGGCAGCACTCAAGGTAGGAGCTCTTTGCATGTGTGCGCTGTAGGTTCTTCTCCCTTGCTCTCTTCTCTCCCTTTGGTTCATGTATATGGCAGTCCACTTGGAAATCAGTGAAAAATTTAGTGTACACAACACTGTTGTGAACAGTGAAGTTTGAAACAAGCCTTAAGTGTTGTGTGTATATGCATGTACACATATGTATTTATGCAGTACACTTATGTATGTTTTTAATCTGAGTCTTGTGAATAGATCCTTGCAGTTGTTTTTTCTGCCCTGGGGGTTTTAAAGTTGATGTTGTAGTTTAGAGCCTTGTAAGTATTGTAGTACAGGACCTGACTTACTGTTTTCCTAGGGTGTATCAGCTGCTCCTTGCGGAGCAGGAGATGTAACGTTCAGGTAGTAGGGAAGCACTTTCTGTGTAGCAGCCACACGTTTCACCAAGTTAGCAAAGACAAGTGGTATTTGATGTCTTTCCATATTTTCTGGTGTCTGATTTCTGCATCTGAGTCCTAAAATTACCATAGAATCACAGAATTGTTGGGTAGGAAAAGCCCTCTAAGTCCATTTGTTCTCCAGCACAGTCAAGGCCACCACTGCCCCATGTCCCCAAGTGCCACATCCACAGGGCTCTGAAATCCCCCCAGGGATGGGGACTCCACCCCTGCCCTTTCCATGAGGAATTTCCCCAGTGCCCATCCTGAGGCTCCCCTGAGGCCGTTCCCTCTGCTCCTGTCCCTGTTCCCTGGGAGCAGAGCCCGACCCCCCCGGCTGTCCCCTCCTGGCAGGAGTTGTGCAGAGCCACAAGGTCCCCCTGAGCCTCCTTTGCTCCAGGCTGAGCCCCTTCCCAGCTCCCTCAGGAATTCTCCAGCCCCTTCCCAGCTCCCTCAGGAATTCTCCAGCCCCTTCCCAGCTCCATTCCTGCCCTGGCCACGCTCCAGCCCCTCCAGGGCTCTCCAGAGCTGCCCCAGCACTGGAGGTGCCCTGGCAGTGCCAGCACAGGGGACAAGGGCACTGCCCTGGCCCTGCTGCCACCCCAGAGCTGGCACAGCCCAGTGGCCTCCAGTGGTTTCTTGCCCACCTGGGCTCGTGTCCAGCAGCTCTCACAGCACCCCAGGGCCTTTCCCATCCCTCTGCCCTGGCCTGGAGCTGCAGGGCTTGCTGTGAGCCAGCGGCAGGTCCTAACCCTAATCTCACATCACACACATGGCCAAAGCTTTCTGGGGCCAGAGGCCTCTGAGCCTGGCAGTGGTGTTGGCAGGTTATGTGGGGTAGGAGCCTTCTGTGAGAGTGGCCTGATGTATGTCAGGAAAGCTTTCCACATCCAAGTCCCTCATTCCTGGGGTGTTCTTCCTTCTGGAGTTACTCCTGTGCTCCCTTCCCAAGGCTTTGCTCGCAGACAAAGCCAAAACGCTGTGTGGGACATGTGCCAGCTATCCCAGTGCCCAGCCCTGTGTCTGTGTCACAGGCAGCACTGAACACAGGGAACAGGGGCCTGTTTGCTTTTTACTGCAGCCTGTAGATCAGTTGATCTTTTTGTATTGAATGGAAAGATGAAATTCTAATTTCAGTTTGCTTTTGTGCTGAGGATTTATTTCTGTCTGGGAGAGTGCTTATAGAAGATGAACATGGATGCTACTGCCTGCTCTAGCCAGGCAGTGCAGGCTATTTATTTTCCTTTCAGAGATGTCAACTCCGATAAATTATATGTTTTTAATAGATTTTTATTAACAGATTTTAACAATAGATTATAGGTTTTTAATATCCCTCATTTGTCCATAATGGCAGGAGGTTTAGTAAGCAGTCTGAGAAACTTACAGATAAGTTTTTACTAATAGGGTATCAAAGAAGTTTGACTTACATTTTTAAAACTAAGTCCAATGTTTTGCTGAAACTTCATTGAATTACATTGATGTTGAAATGCTCTCTTTTTTTCCCCCCGAGATGTGACATGCCTGGGGCTACAGTACTAACAGGGTTATTTTATTTTATTTTTTATATCACTCTTGGTAGCATTTCTGTAGTGAATGAATTAGTAATTGCTTCCAGATAAAATTGTTGCAGGAGTTCTATGTGCCGAGGTTCCCTGAGAGCTTGCCACATGGCATGAGATTGTTTTTAGCTTGAGAGACTTGCTCAGGTTTTCAGAATCTCTGCTCTTGGTTGCAGGCAAAGTTCTATCAGTGTTGATACTCTTTGATTCATGGCTTTTCCATGGATATTATATTCAAAAGGATGATTTTTTAGACAAAAAGTCTAGATGTTACTGCCTCCAACTTGGAAGTTTCATTTGATTTTGTGAATTACTGATTGATGGATAAGTAGTTTGAATTTTCAGAGATGTTGAAATTTTAAAAGAAATATAAATCACAGAATCATGGAATGGTTTGGGTGGGAAGGGACCTCAGAGCCCACCCAGTGCGACCCCTGCCATGGCAGGGACACCTCCCACTGTCCCAGGTTGCTCAGAGCCCCATCCAACCTGGCCTTGGACACTGCCAGGGATCCAGGGGCAGCCACAGCTGCTCTGGGCACCCTGTGCCAGGGCCTGCCCACCCTCCCAGGGAACAATTCCTGCCCAATATCCAACCTAAATCTATACCTTCTGTATGCATTTTTTTTTAAAATCTAATCTCTGTTTACACTGACATCTGTGTCTCCATAGAGAGCCCAGATGCTTTTTGTGCTTCCAAAAATCTGAGTTTTTTCTTCACTTGCTTGAATGTCCATTTCCTGCAGAACTTCAGTAATTGCCTTTTAAAAATCTTCAGCTCAATTTCTCAGGTTGAAAAGTATTGTAATAAATTCATTTATAGACAGAGGAAGGTGGTTTTCAAAAACCTGTGAATTTTGCCTTTTTAATTTTAATCAAAAAATGCTTGATGGAAAAGAATTTGGAAAATAATTTTTGACTCAGCCAAAATGTGTTAAAAAGTGAGACGTTAGCATTAACAGATCACTGGGGAAAGGCACAGAAAAGGTTCCAAGATAACAGTTTGAGGAATTTCTGGTCTTGCTTTCTTATCTTTTTGCCAAGTTTAAATTTAGAGTGTTTTTGTTTTAGAGCTGTGTTGTAAGTAGGACAGTTGAATTTTGCCAGAGGGCTGTGATTTGCTCCGGCAGTGTGCCGACCATGGAGTTTATAACTTGCCTAGGAAGGAATCCTGGTTTGGGTGCCAGTGTGTGCTCTACCAGAACGTGGTGTTCGGGATCCTTCAGGTGCTGCTGCCTTCTGCTGCCATCCTTCTCTGTCATTTATTTTCAGCAGTTTCTGCAATACTTCAGCCATTTGTTAGAACTCATCTGGAATATTTTGACTAATTCATATGAAACAGGAATGCATATCCCAATGGTTTTCTTTTGCTGGAGTAGAATTTGCACTGCACAGCATTTGCAGATGTTGCTAACAATATAGAATCACAGAATGGTTGGGGTGGAAGGGACCTTAAAGCCCATCTCATTCCACCCTATCCATGGGCAGGGACACCTTCCACTATCCCAGGATGCTCTAAGCCCAGTCCAGTGTGGCCTGGGGCACTGCCAGGGATCCAGGGGCTTGGGGGTCAGTCCATCCCTCCATTCAGGAGGTAGTCAGGGAGTTTGTGGAGAGTCAAATACAGAATCAGTGAGAGGTTGCACCATAGCCGTCATCTGAACTGCATGCAAGAATGGTACAGTTTGTGTAAATAAATAGTTTAGGAATAATTTTAGCTTCTGTTGGGGAATTTGTTTTGCTGGTTAGGTGGTATATCCATACATACAGGTTTAGAACCATGGCATCAATATGATAGAGAAACCATCACTCTTGATGTGATGTCCTTCAAGATGTCATTCTTGAAGAACAATCATCAGAAGGCCTGCACAGAGATTTCAACAGGAGACTCCCAGCTGGGTTTTGTTGTGCTGTAGTTGGTTTGTTTATAGTGGCTCTTAAGTAAATAATAATAATCTAATGATGCATCTTCAAAATTTAGATAATCCTTTCTGAATGTTTAAAACCACTGGATACTATTTTTTGTCTTTGTGTTTTTGTTTGCAGACTCACTGAACCTTCAGGGTATGTTACAGATGGGCCTGGAAATTACAAATACAAGACAAAATGCACCTGGCTCATTGAAGGAAGGTAAGTGTTGGAAGCAGCTTGGGAATTTGTGTTGCTTATTGGCACTTTTAGGTGAGTTTTATCTGCACGGAATATTGTTAGGTCTTACAATTCTTTCTGGCTATTCTAAAAGCTAAATCGGGCAACACTTAATTGTTCTTGGTAAACAAGTTTTTGTGCAACTTAGCCCTCCAAACTGACTTCTGATTAAGAGGTTTGTGTTGAAACAGCATGTGATGGACAAAAAGAAGTGCACTTGCATAAATAATGAAGGATTATGAATTACTTAACTGACATCATAGTGGGCCATTCAGATGATGGGATTCACCGCACATGGGATTTTTCAGTAGTATGAGAAACAAGAGAAAGCTCTGAAAGCCTTTATTCATGAAGAATCAGTTTCTGTAGTGAAGAACTTCAGATGTTTCTTTACTCAGTGAGCCATGAGGACTTCAGAGGAACCATTGACCTGTTATTGCAGAGATTTTCTAAATGGGGAGAAGTCTCTCAGATCTCTCCCCTCACTTTGCTGCCCTTCTTGTATTTGATCCTTATATTGCTTACAGCAATTTCTTGCACAGGTTTTTAGGAGTAGCATATTTAATGTCTGTCCTCTGTCACCTGATTGATGGTGCAGCAGTTCAGAGCATCTCACTTGTTGAAATATATTTTTGATAGTACCAAGCTGGTGCCGGGACTGTAAGATCGATTTGTGTAGTCTCTAAAGCTTTTCCATGGTCAGATATGATGCTGTGTGATAACTTCTGTGTGTTCAGTCACATTCTATGTTGTTCCCTGAATGTGGAGGTAGAGAGGGCTGTGAATTGGTAGGAGTCATGTGAGAGTGTGAACTTGTACTGGACACTGCAAACTGAGGCCTCTTGGCATCTTGGAGGATCAGAATTTACTACAGTCCCAGAGGGCACTTTTCCTTAGTCTTCTCCCTGTGTTTAACATATGTGTTGCTGACATGCACAGTGGGATCAAGGCACCCTTAGCAAATTTGCCAGTGGATACCAGGCCGTATGGTGTGGGCAAGGTGCTGAAGGGAAGAAATGGCATCAAAGGGGACCTAGACAAACCAGAGACATCAGACTGTGTGAACCTCATGAAGTTACACAAGGCCAAGTGCAAGGTCCTGCATGGGGTTGGAGCAAGCCAGAGCACAAACACAGGATGGGTGGGGAATGGCTGGAGAGCAGCCCTGGGGAGAAGGACCTGGGGGTGCTGCTGGGTGAGAGCTGGACATGACCCAGCCCAGAGCCCCCCGTGCCTGGGCTGATCCCAGCGTGGGGAGCAGGGGAGGGGGGACTCTGTCCCTGTGGCCCCTCAGGTGAGAGCCCACCTGCAGAGCTGCCCCAGCCCTGGGGCCAACAGCAGGAGGACGTGGAGCTGCTGGAGAGAGCCCAGAGGAGGCCCCGGAGCTGCTGCAGGGCTGGAGCCCCTCTGCTCTGGAGCCAGGCTGGGAGAGCTGGGAATGTTCCCCTGGAGAAGGGAAGGCTCCAGGCAGAGCTCAGAGCCCCTGGCAGGGCCTGAAGGGGCTCCAGGAGAGCTGCAGAGGGACATTTGGCTTGTTTGAGCGGTGGCTGAGGTCACTTGGTTTGTTCAACCTGGAGAAGAGGAGACTGAGGGGAAGCATCACAGCCTGCAACTTCCTTCTGAGGCAGAGAAGGGGCAGACACTGATCTGTGTGTGACCAGGGAGAGGACCCAAGGGAATGGCTTGAAGTTGTGTCAGGGGAGGCTTAGTTTAGGTCTCAGGAAAGGTGCTCCCCCAGAGGGTGGTCAGACACTGCCCAGCTCCCCAGGGAATGGTCATGGTCCCAGGGCTGCCAGATCTCCAGGAGCGTTTGGGCAATGCTGTCAGGCACAGGGTGGGATTGTTGGGGTATCCTGTGCAGAGCCAGGAGTTGGCCTCAGTGATCCTTGTCAGTCCCTTCCAACTCAGGATATTGTGTGGTTCTGTGATGTGTTCTGCACAACAGGACACAGTTTTCTGACCACAAAGAAATTTTTGCTTAATACCAGGAGAACTGCATACAAAAAAAAAAAAAAAGCCTGAACCACATAATGTTTATTGCACTTACAGTTGCACCAAATTACTCAGTTTTAGTCTTGTCTAGACCAGAGCTTCACACCAGAGGAGTGTGTTGAAGGGATTTTGCCCTGTGTGTTGAGTGGCTAATTACAAATATTTTATTTATTTACTTTTTTTTTCTTTACAGGCCAAACACAATCCTCAGGCTTCGATTCAATCACTTTGCCACAGAGTGCAGCTGGGACCACTTGTATGTGTATGATGGAGACTCAATTTATGCTCCCTTACTGGCAGCTTTTAGGTGAGTTCCCCTTGGTGAGACTCTTAACTGTAGCCAGTGGTATTTTCTTAACTTAGAGCCTGACTTGCATGTGGCTTTTGACACTGTAAATGTGATCCAGTAATCCAAATGTATAACTCTGCAAGTGCAGCACATATACGCAGTGTCCTTTTGTGCACTGTTTGTCAGCATAAACAATTAAGGAGTTGTTTTTAGCTTTTACAAAGAACAAGTCATGTCACTGCACTCTAGCATTTAAGTATTATATTTTCATTTCTAAGTCCTGATTCTTTGAGACACAAAAAAATTATTGTTGTCTGTCTGGGCTGGAGATGATTTGGTGTGCAGGCTCCTTTGAGAGGAGAAAACTGCCCCATTTATGGGTTTGAACATGATTTATGACTTAAAGTTGTAGTGTGTCAATACAGACAGAAGGGCAAAAGCCAGCCAGTGTTGTAGACATGGAGGTCTCATAGAATTATGTCTTTTATGTACCTTAAACTTCAAATTTTTTAGTTACTTGGAACATGTTCAGGAACAGCAATGATGGATCAACCTTGTAAAAACATAGAATCACAGGCTGGTTTGGCTTGGGAGGGGTCTTAAAGCCCATCCAGTGCCAGCCCTGCCATGGTGGGGACACCTCCCACTCTCCCTACCTGCTCCCAGCCCCAATGTCCAACCTGGCCTTGGACACTGCCAGGGATCCAGGGGCAGCCACAGCTGCTCCAGGCGCCCTGTGCCAGGGCCCCAGTGCTGTCACAAGGGAGGATTCCTTCCCAATGTCCTCTCATGCCTTCTGGCAGTGGGAAACCATTCTCTGTGTCCTGTGTCTCCATCCCATGGCAAATGTGCGTCTCCAGCTCCTGATGTGTAAAAGTTCCCGTTCTGCCTGCAGGTTACAGGTATTTGGCTTGTCCATGTGATGAGACATCAGTGTGGCTGCTGGTGAGCAATCGACATTTCATCCTAAGACCTAAACGTAACTTGTGCTTTTCTGTGTTTCAGTCTTGCAGTGACACCACCACCTTATGCTTTTTATTCTTTAAACTGAAATTAGGAAAATAATCCCAAGTTATCTATGGAAAAAACTAATGGTTCCCCTGGGACTCTGCTTGTTCCAAGTGACTGTGAATCTATTTCCAGCATTAACCTTCTGCTGGGCTTCCTCTCATTTGTGAAATGAAGGTCTAAAAATACTTCATGTTTGTTCTAAAAAATCCTTATAATATCTGTGAGAGAAGATCAGCAGAGGGACAAAAGTTGATGAAAATTTAAACCACCACATGTGTTTTTTTGGTCTTCAGATGCAAATGTAGAGTTGTTTTGGAGTGAAAGAATGTTTCCTGTAAAGCTTCAGACTAATGTGAGGTCAAAACAGGACACCTAATTTGAAGAAGGAACAACCTTTCTCTTCTAAAAGCCTCCAAAAACATGGCAATGCCACCTAGAAGTGCTCTCCTGGTATCATGCTCTGATTGATGTGCAGGAAGAGGAGGAAATGTTATCTTGACCCAATGTAATTTTTTTCTAATTGAGCTATTTTTTAATACACTGGTGAAAAGGTGAAATGATGACTTGTGCCTGCCATTTCTTGTGTGTTTTCCAAAAATTAATGGGCTTTTAAAATGGCTTTTAAAATTGAAGTTATAAGTAGTTCACAGCATTAACAGTTATGGAACAGACTGGAAAATCTGTAAATCAGGAAGCCTGGGCCTGAGGACAAGCAAATGTGAGCTTAGTACTTAATGTTTTTGAGGTAGGGAAAAAACCCCAAATTTTTTTTTTTAATTGCTTCTTTAGATAACATTTGAATTTCACTTCTTTAGCAGTGAGCTGTGGTGTTCAGTAATCCAAGTTCAGGAAATGGCAGATGCTTCTCATTTTGGTGAAGTACCAGAATGCATCTGTTGAAAAACACCTTTCTCTAATACAAAATAAATGCCTTGGCATTTTTTAAAAGCAGTGTTCATATTGTCTCAATTTAGTCGGGGTATATGAAATTTATTATTACCATAACCATATTTCCTTGTTCATTATTTTTGCACCCTGCCAGGAGATTTGCAAGACAGAGCTTTATACAGTTGGGCCCTGTAAGCTTTCAGAGTTTGTTGATAAACACTAGAAATTCCTTTCCCTCAACTCAATTTTCGTTCCCTCCCTGACTTTTTACAGCAGTTCCCTGAACCTTCACTGCTCTCATTTTGTTTTCTTGACCTTCTGATACTCATTTATGTTTGTTCACAAGCTGATATTTATCCTGAAATATGTATATAATCTTGTATATATATAAGATGATCTTGGGAATCCTCAGCACTGGACTGTAGGGAAGCTTTAAATTTGTTTTATCAGTTTTTAACAGCAGTAAATATTTGCTTAATGCCAACATTTACACAGTTCAAGTGTGTGCATAGACTAAACTCCTTGTATTCTGAGAGCCCCCAGAGCTGTCCAGTCTGCACATTAAGCTTTATTTTATTAAACAGTGTTAAAAATATCTTTGCTGGCTTATATTTGTGACCACAGGCACAATGGGACTGTGTAAATGTGCTGCTTCAAAAATGCAGTAGAAGAACATGGAAACAAATGCAGCACATTTGCCACCACTGATGAACAAATCTGAATTAGATAAACTGCACTCAGCACCTGTGAACTTAGTTGGTTTTGTTAACTTTACTCTGCATGAAACATTTACCAGAGCTGGTTTTGCACCTTTATTTTCATTTTGCTCTGGTTGGTGGGGGGTGTTTTCCCGGTCAAACCCAGTTGTTGTTCTGCAGAACATTTGGCAGTGGCCCAGCAGCTGCTGTGGTTGCTCTCAGGTGCCAGATGGAGGATCATGTGAGCCCGTGCTCCCTCAGGAGCAGCTCACCAGCCCAAATTTAGGTGTAGGGCTGAGTTGGGTTGGAAGGGTCTGATCCCTCTCTCAAAGCAGGATGACCATCAGAGCCCTTTGTCCAGTCAAGGTGTGAATTTATCTTTAGGAAGGAGATCTCGTTGATGCTCTGGGTCAGTGGTACAGAGATTGGTGTTAAAATAATGATAAAAAATGAATCTAATACTAATGTCTAGCCACAATCCCTTGCTGCAACCTGTGTATGTTGCCTCCTGTCCTTTTCTTGTGAACGTCTGGTATTCCCTTCTCTAATCTCTTCTGAGGTAGTTGAGGTCAAAAATTAGGTTTTACTTTTCTTCAGCTGTCTCTCTTCTACCTCTCCTTGTACATAGATCATATGGTTGACCCTCCTCTATTTTTTCCTTCTGTTCCCTCAATTCTTTGCCAGAAATTGTAACTGACCTTGCTGCCATGGGAACGTGTATCCAGCTCAGGGGCTTCCAACAGCAGAAGGACCTGGAGCTGCCAGAGCAAATCCATAGGAGGCCACAGAGATGCTCCAAGGGCTGGAGCTTCCCTGCCACTGAGCCAGGCTGGGAGAGCTGGGAATGTTCCCCTGGAAAAGGGAAGGCTCCAGGCAGAGCTCAGAGCCCCTGGCAGGGCCTGAAGGGGCTCCAGGAGAGCTGCAGAGGGACTGGGGACAAGGCCTGCAGGGACAGGACACAGGGAATGGCTTCCAGTGGGAAAGGGGAGATTGGGCTGGGATCTTGGCAAGGAATTGCTGGCTGGGAGGGTGGGGAGGGGCTGGGCTGGAATTCCCAGATTTGCTGTGGCTGCCCCTGGATCCCTGGCAGTGCCCAAGGCCAGGCTAGATGGGGCTGGGAGCAGCCTGGGACAGTGGGAGGTGTCCCTGCCATGGCAGGGGTGGGATGGGATGATCTGTAAGTCCTTTCCAGCTTAAATGTTCCATGATTCTTCAATAACAATAGTCATGTAAGAACTGAGGAGATTTCTGGGCAAAGCCCCTGATCTGAAGGCTTCTGCAGACAGACAAGCTTCCCTGTGGTCGTGCTGCAGCAGCT
The DNA here is from genome assembly GCA_013400635.1 of Hypocryptadius cinnamomeus. Classification (NCBI taxonomy): domain Eukaryota; kingdom Metazoa; phylum Chordata; class Aves; order Passeriformes; family Zosteropidae; genus Hypocryptadius; species Hypocryptadius cinnamomeus. The sequence goes on along the minus strand of VYZP01051415.1, from coordinate 1,527 downwards.
GGATCTGCCTGTACTGCACCAAGGGGAGAAGATTTCAAGGAACGTTGTAATTTGAGGGGCTGCTAGCTCTATAATGAATCTATAGTCTAGTTTTTTTAGTATGTGTTGTTGCAATTGCTTTGTTTCCTTAAAAGTCATCTTGGGAGTCATCTTGCTTCATTTAAGACAATAAATTTGAGATGTCTCCTTATAGTCTCCTCCCTCCTTTTTTATTTTTTGCTATTGTTTTATTTTTAGTCTTCTGTAACTTCTATTTTTAGTTTGTTTAGTTTTACTCTTGTAGTTTTGAGTATGAATGAGGTGCATGGACTGGTTTTTAGTAATAGAGAAATGTTGCCATTTTGTGTATGTGTGTGTCCAGATGGATCAAAGTATTTAAAAATTAGGATAATTTGTTTGCATTGGATTTTGATGGATCTCAAAGCTGATTTTTCAGTATCGTCTTTATCCTTTTACTCCTCCATGAGCTCTACTCTGTATTTTCACCCTTTCTTTTTGTGACTCCCAATTATGCCCTTTTTCTGCTCAGTAGAGCTTCTCATGCTTTGATCTCTAACAGGTTTTGTCTCTGGAGGAAATGAGGAATATGCCAGTACCGTGATACTCACATAGCAAATCCAAGAAAAATAATAGAGGAGGTGCCCTTTGTTTTAAATTATTCTGGTTTTTCAGTGCTCTAGGGGAAGGAGCAGGGCAGTTTGTGCAGGGCAGTGGAGAAGCTGGGTCTCCTGGACGTAATTGTGGACTTCCAATACTTGAAGTGAGCCTCCATGATGAGTTGGGGAGAGACTTTGGACAATAGGATGGAGTGACAGGACAAGGAGGAATGGCTTCCTGCTATCAGAGAGTAGGTCTAGATGGGATATTGGGTAGGCATTGTTCCCTGGGAGGTGCCCAAGGCCAGGTTGGACAATGGGGCTTGGAGCACCCTGGGATAGTGGAAGGTGTCCCTGCCCATGGCAGGAGGTGGAACAGAATGATCTTTAAAGTTTCTTCCAACTCAGGCCATTCTATGTTTCATTGATTCTCTGATCTCTTTTACCTTCTGCCATTGACTTCAGCAATCCAGTTTACAGGAAACAGATGTTATTTCAGTCCAAAGCAGAGGTTTGCCTTTCCCTGGGTGTCACTGGGCGGCTGAGCTGAGTAGGAGTGTTTATTTGCTTTGGAGTAGAGATGGTTGCAAAATGTTTTGAAACCTTATGAAAGGAAATAAAAGCAGTGTGTTGTGAAACATGCTAATCTTGGCCAGAGTTGAGTTGCTCAGAGATTCTGAATCATAATTTAAAGGAAATTTTGCATAATCTTTTATCATTCTGATTCTGCCTATTTGATTCTTTTTCATGGCAGATGTAAATTCTGATGTGCTTCTGTTTATTCCATATGATGCTGTGAGCAGGTTGATTTATTCACTGTTTTTGAGGTTCAACCTTTCAGGCATCTGATTGTTCCCGCTGTGTTGTGTTCTCTTCATGGTTTTCTCTGAAAGAAATTAAAATGCCCCATCCCTGGAAATGTTCAAGGCCA
>VYZP01051414.1:81160-152590 GCA_013400635.1 Hypocryptadius cinnamomeus | reverse complement strand
TCTTGTACCACTTCCATGTTGAAGAAATCTCTTTGGAACAATGCATAGGTCATTGCAAACTTGATGGGGGGAGTGGCCAGTAAGTTCACTTTAAAGAACAGAAATGGGGACAAAGGGTGAGTCACTTGTCTACATTTCCTCAGGAAGTTGAAGACAAAGAGAAGAGTAAAATCCCAGACCTTTGGGTTCTACGCTGTTATCTGAAAATTACCATGGGACTTCCTAAAAAAGGCTTGTGGTGTGTAGTAACTCCAAGAATATTATCCACATCTCTTAGTCCTTAGAAATGAAAATATAATGTAAGATGGAACAGGAGCAAGGTGATACCCCCTCCATTCCTATATTCTGATCTCCATTTCATTTTGTTTCACTGGTTTACTTCAATTTACCTAACTTTTCCAATGAGCTTTCTGACCAATACCTTGGCTGTTGATGTAAAATTAGGGTTTGCTAAAGCTGGATCAACACACATAGGGCAAAGTAGAAGACCTTGCATACAAACTGGGAGACCTCATAGAGAGCCCTGTGGAGGAGGACTTGGGGGTTCTGGTGGGTGAAAAACTGGACATGACTCAGCAATTTGTGCTCCCAGCCCAGAAAGCCAAATGTGTCCTGGCTGCATCCAAAGCAGAGTGGGCAGCGGGGCAGGGGAGGGGATTCAGCCCCTCTGCTGTGCTCTGGTAAGACCCCACCTGCAGGGCTGTGCACACTTCTTGGGTGGACTACTCCAGAGAAACCTGTTTTCTGTGGGTTTTTTGCCCAGGCATCCAATGCCTTCCTGCATGAAGAAACTGTAATTTGTGAAAGTGGATGATTTGGTAAAGGCCTGCCACTAACACCAGGACCTTAAGGCCCTCGTGGTTTTGGTTTTCCATTTATTGCAATTGCTGAGTGAGCTGATCTTTGCATGAGGGTGTTTTCCCTGTTTTGTTATAGCAAGAATTAAAGAGATAATGACTCAAGTGTCTTTATACCAGGTTAAAAAGTTTAAATTTCTGCTTTTTAAATACTGTTCTTGAACCTGTCAGACCATGCTCTTCTGCCTTGACACATCAGAGATCTTCTGTTAAGGACTAATTACTTTTTGAACTTGATAAGAGGATAACAGCCATTTTAAAGTGAAAAGAAAAAGGAACTAAAATAAAGCCTTTGTTTCTGAGCTGGATTCCTGGCTCATCTCTATCCTTCCACCTAATATAGTCCCACAAGGCTTCAGCTTTGAGTGGGTGACAGATGTGTCCTGGTGACAGTCTGGATAAGCCTCTCTTCTGCTCCCTTAACAATGACTTTTCACTCTTCTCCCTCAGCAGCCATGCCACTTTCTGTCATGCAGCAGTCAGCCTCTCCCAGCAGCAGGATGGGATGCTTGGATTCATCTCTGCTTAAGACAATTGACAGAAGAGCCTTCATTAGGTGCAGAGTCCCCATAGGCTTCTTTGCCAGTCAAGATTATTCTATAGGCATCTTCAAAGAGCAAGGGAGGTTGCAGATGGTTTAATCATTCTCTGGAGTTGCAGGTGACCTCCAAAGGAGCCTTCACTGCTGAGAGCAGGTGTGTAGCTACACCAGCCTTCTTCACATTGCATCACCTCCTGCAAGAACCCAAATTACAAGGGATGAGTCCAGGTACATGCTCCCAGTGCTGCACTGATTTGAGGCATCCATTGCTTTTCCTCATTGGTCCTCACAGCATGATGCTGTTTTCTAGATGCAGGAATACTGTACTTCAGCAGTGGATAATTCCATCTGATGAGATGGGAATTACATGTCACCCCTCCTCCTGATGGTGTGCTTTTAGGATGCTGCTGATACTCTGAGCCCATTACAGCATAAAAAAGGAAACTAAGGGTTCCATGCTGGAATGGCATTCACTTGTTTTTTTACAGGACCTGCTAAATTTGAGGCTGTATTCCTACTAGTGTGCTAAGCAATATTCAGCCTGGCAAAAGATAAGAAACAAACATTTCTTTCTTTCTGCTTTCAATTCTCCCAAGCTGTAACTCATCTTCTCCAGCTTCCTTCAGCTGTTAGAAGAGGGTTAAACAACCTCACTAGGAAGCAGAGAACTTTATCATAGCTAAAGAGGATTAGTGCATGCATAATCCCCTTACAAAGCCACTTGCCTTCCAACTCCAGTGTGTAAAAATAAAAAAAGGATTGGATCAATGTTATTTTTCTTATATCTAATTCAAGAACAATAGAGCACATTAAGTAATTAAAATGTTCACCTGTAAGGTGCTTAAAAGCAAGGCTGCTGGCAGATATATAATTAGCTCCAGTTAGCTGCTTGCTTGTTTACTTCCATTAATTTACCCAGAGTGGGGTCTTTGGGCTTGTAGCTTTATTCAGAAAACATTTTATTATTGAATGAAGCAGTGCCGTGGATAGGCAGGGACCAAAGATAGAAAAACAGAAATTAGACAATTTGTTGAGCCAACATACATGCTAATACAGGATATTTCAGGTTCTCCTTGTTATGCCATCTTCAGCTACTGGCAATTTATCTTTTGTCAGACCTACAGTTCTTAATAGGTTGGGTAAAATCACCCCAAATGTTACTAATTTTCTTGTGTTGTCTTTCTTCTGCAGAGGACCCAGTCTGTTCTGCTTGTCTCTGCACATGACATGCAAAACAGCAGGCTTTCAACTTTCTTTAAAGGAAGGATGACTTAGAAAGATGCAGAGCTGTGCATTCCCAGACCATGACAGCATTCTGAAAACAAGGAACATATCAGGACTATTATCTGTACCATTTTTGTGGATGCATGTGAAGGGGTGAAGAGCAGGATTTTTGCCTGGTTTTCCATGATACCTCTGCCAGACTCCTGACTGCCCAAAAGCCAGGGGCTGTAGGTTGACAGACCACGGCAGGACAGACAGACACAGACCTTAGTGTATGGGAAAGGAGAGAATGGCAGGCTGCAGCTAACAGCTCCCTTGTCATGAGCTACAGGCACTGCTGCCCATGGGTCAAGACAATTAATTTTGCATGGGTTTTATAAAATGTCTTGAAAAAATCTGGCAGCACTGGGAAAACAAACCTTGGGAATGATTTGCAGTTATTTGTTGTTTGTCCATGTGAAGGGGTGACTGTGCAGAAGAGCCCACAAACAGTGTTTGTGATCTGAGTAAGACATATGGGAGACTGGAAGATAATGACTGACACCAGGGAGGAGGGGGAAATAATATTATACTGATGTTGTGTGAGCACTGTAGAGGAAGTGAGTCTTTAAAGTGTGAAACCTCCAGCACTGGAAAAGATAAGCAGTGCCTGCAGAAATCAGCTTGTGGGATCTGTTTCTCTTGCTAAGCTACCTTTGAAGATTGAGGGGCTGTTTTGCTTTCAATACCCCCAGGGAAGTTTTCCCTCCTTTCTAGTCTTGCCATTGATCTGAGCTACACTCCCAGATCTGTAGGTGTCTGTACTCCTGTGGCAGGCTGTGATAAAGCCCAGTGGTTTTTTGAACAATATAAATGATTGTACTTCACCTCCCTGTAGGTCTTGAGTTCAACGGCCACGGGAGACTGAGCCTGTCAGCAAATGAGCCCTTCTGCTTTCTTAGTGAAGTGTTGGTTTCATGGCTCCTGACAAGTTCATCTAGATATAAAAATGTGTGCAAGTTGACTCTTCCCCCTCCCTTTTTCCTTTTCCTGTGGAAAACTTTTCTTTGCTGTCCTGTATTTACTCTCTTGCTTAGGGATCAAGGACTAAACATGTGCCTGCCAGCTCCCCTGCTGAGTCCAGGGCTCCACCTTCCCTCCAGGGACTGCATGTACTTTAAGAAACTGGTTGATGTTGAAGTGGCCTTGGACAGACTAAAAATCTGGAGAAGCTCCTCCATCACAGAATCATAGAATATTCTGAGTTGGAAGTGACCCACAAGGATCATCCGGTCCAACTCTTAGGTGAATCACAGCCTGTTTTAGCCTTTCCAGCTGTCAGCAAGCAGCAACCAGATGTGGACAGCTGCTGATCTAGTACAAGCCACCAAGGCCAGGGCAGTTTTATCAAAGGTGGATCCATCCATCCATCCATCCATCCATCCATCCATCCATCCATCCATCCATCCATCCATGTGAATTCTAAGGCCAAGTTACTCAGGTTACCTATTTACCCCCACAACTGACTAGCTTTGATTCAAAGGATGAACTAGAAGATGTACTATCCTGAGGATGCTCTCTTTTAAACCTGTTTCTCACAGACAGGCAGAAGTTGCTTAATGTAAGGTTGTCATCTGGTGCCTGTGACACTTGACTGGTGTCACAGCTCGATATCTCCAGCAACATCAGACTTACCAGCTCAACAGGGATGACATCTCATCTCAGCTCCCCCAGCCCACAGCCACACAAACACCTTCCCTTGCAGAGCAGCTGCTGCCTTTCTGAGTGGGCCCAGCCAGAGCCATGCCTGGAAAGCTTTGGGACCTCTTGTCCTGCTCTGCTCTGGAGCTTGCACACCCCAGCACTGCATTGTGCCACAGTCCACCTGCTGCTCCTGCTCTCAGCTGGCAGCCAGGCACATCTACAAGGCCTTGAAACAACTCGGGCAACATGCACGGGATGGAAAGAGGACAAATCCCAGATATATTGTTTTCCCCTTCTTTTCTATCCCTTAACCTTTCCTCTGGCAGCCTGTGTTTGACTGATAGTGAGTCCACATCAGCTAATCACACTGTGTCCTGAGTATCTCCAGCTGTTCCTTGACAAATGATGAAGTGGCAGAGATCAACCCTCATCAAAGAGACCCCTGGGCTCCTCTGGGCTTCCCCACAGGGTATGGAGGCAGCAGCTGGCACACCCAGCCACTGCCACATGCAGATATCCTCTCTCCAGCCTGCACACTCAGCTCCACATCAGCAATGGGGAGTCCTACCAGGGAGCCCCAAACCAGGCTCGAGTGAAAGAGAGTCTTGCACTCAAAGCACCAAGACAGAGGTGCTGTGAGTGCAAGAGCAGGCCAAGAAACCAGCCAGCTCCATCAGAAACACCTATGGGAACAGCTGGTCAGAGCAGGAACTTGAAGCCACATCTCTAGATGAGAAACTATAGACCCTGAGAGACTGACTTGGAAATGGGACAAAAGGTAGCAATTGTGTTTGTTTGCCTCACCCTCTGACTTCACCCTTCCTGTTTCAGATGGGTCACCCTGACTTAATTTTCAGACTTCATGGAACCACGATGAAGTCTGGATAAGTAAGAGCACTGAGGGCTTTCCTGGTAGGTTTGCACATAAATGCATTTGGGCTTGGATTCGATGGGGTGGAAAAAATCTTCAATTGTATTTCTTTCCCCTGGTCCTGGAGTATGGTGTTTCATTTACAAATCTTTCAGGCTGCTGGCAGGTTTGGTGTGACCAAAAGGGCCAGTACAGGAGTGCATGGAGCTGTGGCTGGAGAAATCTGATGTGGGGTTTTCCAGTTAAGCTAAATCTCTTCCTCCCCAGCAGGGTTAAAGTTAACTCAGCTGTGCAAACTCATTTATATTCAGCCACACGTGGCTATAAATGGTACTTATTGTTCCTGACAAATATGTATATAAGTATTTGCTCTGAAAATTCACCATTTCTCATGAAAAATCTTTCCCCCTTGCCATTTGTCTCCAAGATGTTGAATTTTACTTGGCAGATGGACAGTGCAGGAGGGTGGCCATGCTGCGTGGGAAAGAGTGAGTGCCTGGGTTACGGGGCATCCTCTTTTCCTCTGAACTCTTGTGCAAGTTTTACTCGCTTAATATGGTGAAATGCAAATAGCAAAAAAAAAAAAAAGTGTTCTTCCAAACTATTGAGGACAAAGGGAAGATATCCTCCAGTGAGAGGATGGACAGAATAGTGGGTGATACAGCCCCTTACAGAAAACTTGTTTCATCTTATTTTCCAGCTTGGAGATTGGATTTAAATAAGGGAGCTGACAGGACTCAGAGCTGTTATTCAAAGGCGTAGTGTATTTTTTCAGCTGCCCTTTCTGTACTGCTGGGTCTGTACTCTGGATATAACGGCCTGGCACACAGATTTTCCTAACTAACTGGAAGAGAGCACACACATTCTCTTGACTGGTGATTGTTACCAAAGAACATCCATCATGACCAGTATGTCACAGGACCCATTAAATAATTTTTGATAGGAGAGCCATATATAACACATCTCTCAATTACTCAGGCAGTCTTGCCACTGCATAACAGAGCTAGTTGGACAGGGTCTATCTCAGTCTGGAAGTTACTCAATGAAGAGTTTTTTAAGGATTTGAAAATTTAACTTTTAAAACTTTCCCACTCTCAAAAGCTGCAGGCTCTGGAATGATTTCATTTTGTTCTGGAATTACCATCTCAATCCTTTAAAAACGATAACATTATCTACATAATGCCAGTCAGACAAACCCATCTAAGAAATTTCTGCTTGAGCTTGGGAAATAATGGAAAAACTCTCCATATGAATATTTCATGTTGTAATGTCAGAAAATACATATATATAGGTGTGTGTGTGTGTGTAAATATGTGAAGAATTGCATATCATTTCCCTTGGTCTGTGAGCTGAGAAAATAACAAAGAAAGATTATTAGATAATATTATGCTGTCAGCCACAGAGCTGTTGTTCTCGGCACAGAAAGGCTGACTTCACATTCTGCCTGTTTACAAACCCAACACATTAACCACAGGCACAGAACTGAGGAGCACAGGAGAAATGGAAAAGCTATTCAAGAAGCTGGCAGTTGACAACAGGATCTTGAAAAATTATTTCCTTGGATTCAACTAAATTTCTTCTTCCCCCTTTCCAGACAGGGCTCTGCTAGGAGACAGTTTGGTTCACTGTGGTTGAACCAGCTGTTGAAATCCCAGCCAGCTCCTGAGTAAGCAAAACGCTAATCAGGAGCTGCCTTCAGCAAGCTTTGCTTTCCTGAGCGCTGCATTCTCCTCGCTCAGGCAGTGTGCTGCCCACCACCAAATCACCAGGCATCTTACTCCTGCCTGGCTCTTGGGCAGGTGCCTCTGCCTCCTGGCCCCTGCTATGCCCTGACTACCAGCCCCCTGCCACTCCCTGCCCTCCCATTTGGTCCCCTCAAGCCATCTACAGCAGTGAGAAGTTTCTCATGCTCTGATGGCTTAGACTCTAGACTTCTGCCAGCACAATACTGTTGGTCTAGGACCAGGGGTACTTGCAGCCCTGACAAACAGGACATCTTTGACCAAGAGACCAAGGGGCCAGGAGTCAGAGCCCTCCTGATGGGCTGTTCATGGCCTGGGCAAGGAGGTGCTCAGGGAAGCAGAGCTTGCTGAAGGCAGTTTCTGATTCGTTTATAACTCATTCAGGAGTTGGCTGGGATTGCAACAGTAGGTTACAAATCCTGCTCAAAGACCTCAATTCTGTCTGCTACTTCACCTTAGAGTTAAGTGCATCTATGCACCTTGAAAACTGGAGCCAGCCCTGGGTTCAAAGGCTGAGGCAGAATTCAAGCTCTGAAAGTACAGGCTGTCAATCCCATTATTATTTTTTGGCAATCCCATTCCCATGTCCTCACCTTTAACCAAATGGAGGACACTCCAAGGCAGCAGTACAACACTGCATGCCCCCTCTCCATGCCATTTCTTGGAGGACCAATCTGCATTCAAAGGGGCTGGTGTTTCCCTGCTTGGCTGCCCACCCTCACTCACTGGACACTGGGTGTCCCCACCATGGCTGAATGGGGCACTGCGAAGCCACCCCACCTCTTCCAGCTGCACAGAGCAAAGCTCAAGCTTGCCCTGCCATATGGTTCTGCTGCTAATTGTGTGGAAACTGCAGAGATGCTAAGGCTGGACACACAGATTTAGCAGTTTAGACATAAGCCTAGCTAGGGCTTGCACTGAAGTCCTGGCCCTGATGTAGCACCAGACACAAGGACACCTGTGGCTGTGTACCTGGGGTCCTCCTGCTGCAGAGGTGGCCCCAGCTGGATCTCTCCAGTGGTCCTTCTCACTCACATGTGCTGCAAACTCTTCTCCAATGATTAGATAAGAGGAATTGCCCATTGACTTTCATTTCAGTTGTTCGTGACTGGATCAAAGGATGTTTGCTCTCTTTGCTTCAATTATGCAGTTTGGGCTAATGTAGTCCAGATGGCTATTTCATCTCAGCCTTTATATTTATTCATGGCCTTTCTATTTAACTTTCCTAAAACAAATACTCACTTGTAGGCATATATTAATTTAGGGAAAAGAACTGCCTCAATCAATATGTTGAGGTTAAGTTTCTATACCACAATAGGTCCTATGTACATAATTTCTATTTTTATTACCCCACTTCTAGCCTCAGATATATGAGCAATTTCTTTAGTGTGTTTACTTTGGCTTTTTTACAAATTTATACAAATTACATCTTCTCTGATTATTAGATTTACAGTATGCAGATATTCTTTCATTGACCTTTTAGCTAAACCCTTCTGCAAACTTTGGCTGAATATTAATACATTTACAGAAATACCAAGGAGCCCAAATGTTTGCCAACATGATATTGCACCACCTCTGACCGCAGCATGCCTGTCCAGCAGAGGATAAAATTTGTTGTTGAATTTATGTGCCATCTTGCAACCAATGTGAGAACACAGAGAGTGGAAAAAGCTCAAGAGACCAACGAGACAAAAAGTTTTCAGTTAGCATTTACATAATCTTTTAAACTGGATCTGCAGGTTGGGTGTTGAGAGTTGGCTCAGAGGCTGCTGGTGGAGAGCTGAAGGCAGTGCCTGGCAGGAGGTGTCCAAGGAGGGGCAGTGCCTGGCTCTGGGCTCAGCAGGAGGGAGGGAACATGGGAAGCCTCAGTTTAATCTGTCTGGTATTTGATTTGGGCTTTTGGTCCTTGTCTGGATAACAGGGTTGTGATTCCTCTTGGTACACTTACAATAAGAACATCTGAAACTCAGCTGCAGCCAGGCAAGATTTTCATTTTGGGTAATCTGATTTTAGCTTAGGTGATTAGCTGCTCCATTGTCAATGGCCAAATCTAATTGTCATTGTAGTTTTTCTTCTGGAGCCAACAAGTGTTAATGTCTTACAAGCTGGGTTTTACGTCACACCTTCTCTTCTTAAGCAACCTCTCCCAAAGCATTTGTAAACAGAGGACATGATTTCAGACCCAAGCATGAGGAAAATGGTAGCAATTACTTATCAATTTTTCTGTTGTGTGAAATGGACACAGTGGGCCACCTTTTAACATTCTGGGTATTAATATTGGCCTGAAAATCTTATATATATTTTTATATTTAGCATTCGTAATATAAACATGCTTTTCATGACATAGGTTAGATGAAGTTTTCCAGAACCAGATCTCTTCAGCATTTTACACCCATATTTTTATGTGTGAGTGATTGCTCCAGAAATCAGTGTGAAACTGGGACAAGACAGCTCTCCAAGTTTCATTAAGGATTATTTTTTTGGTTTGTAACACAATTTCCTCCAAAGTTTGGAGGAAATTTGAGGGTTGTTTGATTTAGAATAAAATTTAAAAAAAAGGACAGTGAAATAATTTATGACAGCTCTTCCCTTCCCTGCCAACCCTGTTAAATCAAAAAGACAGTCAGAAATGTAGAGTTAACCTAAGCACAAATCCTAAGCCTGAGAAGAAAAGGAGACAGCAATGATTGTATGAGGACAAGTTTTCTGAAATGCCACTTTCCTTTTAGTTGGATTTCTACACCAATGAAGCTAAGGTTTAGATCCATAACCTGGCTGCTCTTGGAGAAATTATTCCAATCTTTTCTAAGGCTAAAAGCAGGAAAAAAAATGCTGTGATGGCTTGGAAAGGCAGATGAAAGACAGCCTGCTCTGCTGTGTGTGGAGGGATAGCGTTGCTAACACCACATGTATGTAAAACAACATCCACACAGCGATGCTCACCAGCCTTCAGACTCTCTGCCCATGAAGCTCCCTGGGGGAACCCTGACAAACCAGCTAAAAGTCCCTCCCAGTCCATGCTTCAGAGAAAACCACAAAAACTCCCACCTGAGAATCCAAGTGCTTTCCCATGAAATTACCTCAGACTGATTGGAAAAGCAGGAACAGTATGCAATTGCCCCCAATGCAGTGATATTTAGAGTTTGCCTGCACAAATTAAAGTCCACCCATGTGTCAATATTTCTCCAGCTTCTAGGCCACTGGCATGCTTGCTTATCCCCAGCTCTGAGCAGCTCCAGCTGCTGTGGGTGAGCACATCCTGCCTGTGGCTGCTGGGATGGATGGAGGCAGGACCTGCTTGGCTGGGTGCCCTCCACACCAGCCTGTGGAAGTCTCCAGGTACCTTACCTGCTCCTGCCCCACTGTTAGCCAGCCTGAATGAGGCGATTTGTTTGTATCCAATGGCATGGCTAAGGCTGGGGCTGGCCTCAGGTGCTTGACCCAGGGCAATATTTTTCCTTTCAGCTGGGGCCTGTTCTGCTTACTCCCATCAGTTTCCCATCAGGAGTAGTTGCCACTGGCAAGGAATCATAAGTCCTGCTGGCAGCACGTGCATAGATGGTGTGGGAACAACAGGGAACACAGGAGAGGATATGGGATATTCAGGGCTTAAGAGATAGTCTTTCCAAGGAAGGATGCGGAGATTATTTTACTCCAAAGACCTCACTGGCAAAGGTCTCAGTGAAGAGCCTTGGCTAGAAATTCAAACTTCAGCTTGGTTTGAAAGTCCCTGTGCATACCCTGAGCAGTGCAAATACTTTCAGTTACTGTGGATACAGGAAGAACTGTTAATTAGTCTGTTTTCTGGGTAAGCAATAACTATAAGTATTATGATAAAATCTGGCCACAAATTTGCTGGTTTGAATTTCTGTGTCTTAAATAATATCTTAGTGAACATGTTTTCTAGATCTCTTCCCAGATCTATGGCAAACTATCCTGTACTTTGGAGTGTAGGCTTGCCCAGGACCAGCAACATGGGAACTCACACAGCAGTGCCTGCATTAACAGCTGAAATCTCCTGCAAGAATTTGGATTGTAAGTATTTGATGCTTCCTGTGGTTCCCCCCTCCCGCCCCGTAATGATCACACAGAATTTTCATAACCCTTTATGTGTTGAAAAGAGGAGCCAGGTTTCTTGCTGTTTACTATAATGTATAATTTCTCAGATTCCCTTTCCTTTATTGCTGTAGTTTTCTTTCCTCTGTTTTAACTCATCCCCACAGGCTGTCTTTAGCCAGATTACTGACAACTGATTTAATCGGTGTTATAGGGATGAACTCTGAGAAGGTCTGATGGCACAGCACGAGCTGCCTGGAGCTGGCAACCGGTTGTAACATACCCCAAGTAACTATCCTTTTCTATTTATTTTTGTAGTCTTGAGTGGTGATGCTCTTCTTCATACATGGATTGGTTTTGGACAGCAGGATGCTACACTGCTTTGAGACTTTGTTATTGTTTTAAATAAACACCACTGAAGTACCAGGTGGGAATTTAACTAATGGTTGGAAATCAAGTCCTACACCCAGCTTGGACAGGCTGAGTCAAATCTTCTTTTGAGTACCTCTTATGGAGAAAGATCGTGTGAGTGCCGTGCTATGGAGCTGGAAACAAAGCAGGTCATTAGGAGCCTTGGGTAGGGTGCTGGGGAAAGGACTCTGCACGGGTCAGCTTGCACCTTAGGGCAGGTTGACTTCTTCTGGCAAGGTGCTGCCTGGGTGGAGTGATGCATGTGGCTGGCTCTGAGTCAGTGGTGTTACCAGCTCTTCTGGCATGACATCACTACTCAGGAAGCATTAATTTTAGCAACAGAACGTGACTTTGTGTTGAGGGGAAGTACACAGAGAGCTTTGAGTAAAAAGCACATGACTACAAAGGAGTGTGATTACTTCCGAATTGTGAAATAAATGAAAGTGGCTTGTGTATTGTCTTTCTGTGGTGCTGCTTATAGACAGCAGTTGTACAGCAGCACTTGAGTTTCCTTTCTGGAAATATGCTGCAGACCACAGGAAATTGCTACGTTTAAATAAATGTGTTTATTAACTATATAGGAAAACTACCAAGTCTGGAGCCCTTGTGATCACATTTCCCATTACATTCTGGTAACTGTTTGAAACTCAGGCAAAAATCCTGAAACTCCAAATAGTAGAAGCCACACGGACTGTCCCTGGCTTCAGCAGAACTGCATGAGGATGTGAAGAGGGACTGAAGTGATGCAGCCTTAGATATCTTGTCCAATCTTTGCAGCATGGGATCTCAGATGTCTCTGACTACACAAAATTTTGGATTGCAGCTCTCCAGTTTCCTTGCTATGTTCTCAGTTCCCTTACCTTAAATGTAGACTAACTTTACATTAAAGAGATAATTGCTTCTGGCAAGTTGGAATGTGGTACTTGCCATGTGCCAGAAATTGCTGCAGTCAATCATGCCTGCTTTTGAGATCCCGCCAGAATTACCTGACTCACCTTGGAAACATGGCAGGTAATGGCAGGATTGTATAAACTTAATACTGCCATGAATGGGAAAAATGAATCCCGTGGAGGCAGGCACAAGAGGCTGCTGACCACAAGACATAATGGAAAAACATCATGCTGAAAAAAAGTTGGTTTAAGGCCATTTGATTCATTGGTTTCCTCTTTGGAAATGTAAAAGAAGGGGAGAAAACTACCTTAGAAATAGAAGAGAACTTGACAATACCCATAATGAGGAATAAGGAGGAGCCTTTTGCTGCCATAGTGTGGGCAATGACTGACTACACGCCATCCCCAAAGGTTAATATCCAAAAACAGTACTGGCCAGCATTTCTGTGACTCTTCAACACTCCGAGATTCAGCTGTTTGATGCTGCCCGTCATCCTCTGGGAACACAGCTGGTACCATACAGATAGAAAAACACAGAGCCTGTAGCTTCCTAGGAACTTGGGTCTCCCAGGCTGCGACAAAGCAGCCCAACAACTCATTGAAGTCCTTTACTAAAAGGATCAAGTTCCCTCTTAAAACTCATCAGCTTGTCTTGTCCCTACTGCCCAACTAGGAAGCTGACCCATGACCTCCATGTCCTTGGATGGTCAGGTAAGAATTTACAGAGAGCAGCTGCTGAGGTCTCGCTTTCTTAAGCTGAAGGAGCCAGCCTCATGCATTCCTGTCTATTAAGAGGAGACTGGCACGACCAGAAAGCCAGAGGGGTGGAAATGCTCTTCAGGAAGATTTTGAGGTGTTATTCCCTTCATTACCAAGGCCAAGGAGCTGTCTAGCTGTGCCACTTCTGTCCTGACCAGCTGTGCTGGTGACATGCCGGCTCTGTGCCATCCCATGAGCACACGGCCATGGAGGGCAGGGCCGAGCCCTGCGTCGCTGAACAAGAGAAAGTGTCTGACTCTGCCAGGGAGGAAATGAGTCCAGGCCTTAAGGACAAGAGTGGCAGGTCACTCTTCATTTGTGGAAGGGGCTTCGATGTGCAGTTCTGATGTCCAGTTATCTGTCTGTCCAATTAAGAAGCAAGGCTCGTGAGGGCTGTCCCACGGGAGGCTGCTGGCCTGAGCCCCGGCACCGCCCAGAGGCGCAGCTCTGCGGATGAACGCGAGGGCTCAGCTTGGCTGACGGGCACCCACACACCCTGCAAACCCCTCCTGAGCCAGCCTCTCCACCAACACTGTAAAGAGCTGAATCTCAACATACATTTCAAAGGGGGTCTGAACTAACTGCAATTTTGTATTAAAGCGATATTATGCTTGAAGGCCCAAGTGTCCATGAGGGTTGTTCAAATGCTATTTTTGCTTCTGCAAACAAAGGAACCCTTGATATCAAATGAGTGACTACATCTCCCAAGTATGTTCTCCTGTCTAAATATGGAGATATTAGTAAGGATTTGTTTTCATTATCCGAAAAAGGAGGAATTGCTATTTCAAATTTTTTTCCCCTGAATTTTAATAGAGAGAAGGAAAAAACTTCTGGATGAGGACAGTTTTTTATTTTCCCAAGAAAAATTACTTCTGTGTGTGCAACACTGGCCTTGCTTCTGCAACAAAAATATTCTTTCAGGGTATTTTGATGATGTCCCCTGAGGGGACATCTTCATCAGCTGTTTTCCAGATGTTTTAGCCTTTCTTAATCATACTCTTTCACTGGCCACGAGATCTGATTCAAAGCTGAAGAACGTCATTCCATCCGGCACAGCCCTTCTGAGTCCACAGGAAGTATTTGGGTTTTGCAGCTTATAAACATGAATTTAATTAAAAGATAAACCGAAATAAATCTATTTACAGTGTAGTTGTGCATATGACACACCATTGGCAGTCTAGACCCACCAGCATTGCCACTAGGTGATGCATGTTCAGTTTTTATCTCGTGTGTTTTATGCATCAGGTTTAACTTCATAACCCTGTCCTGGTAATTGCAGGTTGCCTTCCTAGCCTCAATACTTACTATCATCAGAAAATGCCCTGTCTTGCTACTCACTTCTCTGTCTAGGTCATTTACGAGTCTATTGATCAGCAGGTCCCAGCACAAATTGATAAAGTCTGTCCATGACCTTCCTCCATTGTAAAAAAGTTGTGGTTTGTTTCCTTTTTTGTAACCAAGCCTGCAGTGGCCTGAGGGCTCTGGTGAGGAGTATTGTCAGAAGTCATTGGTCAAGAAGCAAGGTGCTCTCATTCTTTGCACCTGCCAAGAGTCAGTGCACAGTGGTTTCCCCACCAGCTCCACGACGCAGGGGTCTGCCTTTACCCTAGACACCAAACTTTGGCTTTTAGCCTGAAGATCTCCATCAAAAAGACTGTTTTCCCCATTGCTCCACTCTCTGTGTAGTCATTTATTCCTCCATGTCGTAGCGGTAAACTGCTCCTTAATCAAAACCGTACCCTCCGCATCCATTTCCTATTGAACAATAATAACAATTATAGTGACTTATATATTTCTGCTCTTGAAAGTAAATTGGCTGGCTGTGTGTGTCTCAGGGAATTTATGCAGGGCCTAGTTTGGAGGGAGGGGGGCAAGCTGTGAATGAGGCCCCTGGGTTCTCCCTGGAAGCCCACCATGGAGATGACAGCCCTCTCTGTGACTGGAGTCATGTCTGCTACACACATGGCCATCCTGGTGCTTTCTTTGCTCCATCAACAGATGTAGTCTCCAAAGAGCAAAACAAAATGTAAGAGAATTTTTTAAAAAACTAAGTTCTGACTATTTTTACAAAGAGGGTTGGGGATTTTTTTTGAAAAGTAGTTTTTTTGAAGCTTGGGGATTTTTTGAAAAGTAGGTTTTTTCCATAATTTCTGTAAAAATTGAAACACTTTCTTTTCATTGTTCTTATATTGTTTCTTCAGGAATCTTTGTTTTAAGTCATGTTGAATTCAATTAATTTATCTTGTTTTCATTCATAAAGGACCAAGTCCTACAAACACCAGAACACAGCAGAGCTTTGTGGGAAGGGGACATATTCAGCTTTGTATGCACCCTTGCTCTTATTAGCTTCCTACAAACATATCAGCTGGTATTTTTTGTCTTTCAGAGGGGAGGGAAAAAAAGAAAGATCCTATTTATGTGGACGATGAAAATAAATTTTTTTTTAATGGATGCCAAATGTTAGGCTAACAACCTTGAGAGTTTGATCACACTTCCTAAAAATGCAGATGGAGGAAAAACTGTAAAAAGTTTTTCATGTTTTACTCTGGATTTTCCCAGTTATCAGACTCCTAGGATTTACATTTTTGGGAAGAATGACGTGGTGTGGCCCCTTGGCTTCACAGAGGCTGAGAGTGAGGTGTCCTTTTGCCAGACTGAAGACAAGACTTACCAGCTCCTTCCCACTTCCCTGGCCCCTGTGCTGGCTGGAGCACATCAGAGCAGAAATCACACTGAGGTCACAATGCCACCAGCATCCTAGGATGAGCCCAAGGCTCATTACTTGCCTGTTCTGAGCACACACACTGTCACAGTTTCATCCTGCTAGCCATCCCATTGTTTCTCCAAATATGCCAGCCAACTGGCAACTGGGATAGCAACATCTTATTTTTGTGTCCATGCCTCAGCATTTTGCTTCTGCACTGGGATTGTGACCCCACCCATCCTTGACCTGCCCAGACAGGCTCAGACAGGAGAAAAGAGTCCAAACATGAGAATTCTCAAAAATGTAACACAGAAAAATTTTTCTGCCATTTATTTTTTCTGCTGTCTTCCACTGCTGTGGGAGAAATCCACAAAAGTGAACAGAAGAGTAGGTGGATTATGCAGGCCCACGGGCAGTTCCTGTTACCACTGACCCGTCTCCAGGGGCTACAGAGTCCCACAGAGTCAGAACAGGAAGTTTTTCTGATGTGGGAGTGCTTGAAATTGTTTAGGCACCTGTTCAGATACTTCCACAAGTCTCAGTTAGAGGGAGGAAGAGCCACAAAACTTAGGACAAAAACATACACATCGGAAAGTAAGAATTGGTGGGGTCTTTTCTTTATTTTTTGCTTTTGTAAAGGAAGTGGATACAGGTAAGTAAAGAAAGGAATGTGGATTCTAATTTCTTGGTATTTGATTATTCAAGGCAATAAGAGGTACAGCAAAAAATCCAACCTGCAGTTTGGCAGAGTACAATACCATTATTCCATAGAAAGTAGAGACCATTCATTTCAGTGCTCTCTCTTCCTGATTTGTAACTCCCATGTAAACTTTACACAGACTTCACAGAGCAAGACTGTGGCAGGTTCAAGGAGTAAGGTCTTTCCTGTACACTCAAATTAAAACAAACTTTGTATTTGCCAGAGGCAGCCTCCAGTTTGTTTTCATAAAGAGGAAGTGCAGTGAACTTCTTCATGGAGACTTCACTTATGATCTTCCTCATCTTATTTCCACTTCTTATTAAAATAGACCTTTTATACTGAAAGTTGATGATTCCACTTTGTACATACAAAGTATAACAGAATGGTGTGAGATGAAAAGTAGAAGCTAGTAGAAGCTAGCTAGCTAGAATAATACATGGAAGAAAACAGCTTCATCTGCAAATGCTGAACCAGTCAGGATGTGAAAATAATTTCTCCCCTTCAAGTTGGAACAAAAATGTAGCAGGAAATATAATGTCCAGGTGGCATGCGCAAAAGTCCTGGGATCAGATGCTTAAAAAAAAAAAAAGAAATTGTTTAAGTGTATGAAGTTCGTCTTAGGAGCTGTTGGAGGGCAGAGAGGAAAGAATCATTTGTCAATTGTGCCATACATTTTACAGGTTCTCCTCATTTATTCTAGTCACATACATATGCACTCTTTTACTACGGAGAGCTATTTACCCTGCAGAAACCACATTTCAGTGTGCATGCATTGTAAAACCACTATAGGAAGAGTGTTTAGTGAGCAGCTAATGACTTCCTTAAAAGGATAATACAGTTAACAGTTGAGAGGATGTACAGCTAAATATGGCCCTTGTAAAACTTAGCAGATTCCATTAAAAAACAGACATGCAGGAAGTGTCTAGTTCCTATTAGAACTGATTGTACACAGTTGCATGGGAAGAAATAAATTTAGTGTACAGAATTTTACATCACATCCTTTGAAAGCATTGAAATTCTCTGGGGTCTGCAAATCTGTGCATCTGGTCCACATACACACACATACACACACAAACAATTAACTGGTGTGCACTTACTTAAAAGGAAAATGTGCATCTAAAACTCAGTCTGCACATCCCAAAGTGAAGGGGAGCATCCTACTGACTGCAGCAGGCCTGGGTTTGGTTACACCTGAACTTGTAAGTTAGGCTCTCCCCTTACAGATCTTACACTCCCCCAGAGGGACTCCAGATCCATGTAAAGGAGGGGGAAATCCATCCCGTAATTTCTGTGTTAGAAAAGCAATTCCATTTTCTTATTTGATATAATTTTCCATTTTGAAAATTAAAACAGAGCTAATGCTAAAATTTCCTTCATTGGATTAATCATTTATTATGAACTGCAATTATGCATTCAGTCTTACTCAAGTTAAATGATTTTATGAGACTGTGTTTATTTTCAAGGTATTTTCAAGGAAAGGATTTGGAGCCAGAATCATTTAGCATTGAAAGGTCGCTGTTCACAGGAACCTGAAAAACCTTTCTCAACTGTATTTGAAATGATTTTTTAATTCATTTGCAAGGACATCAGAGAATCAATTTGCCTCTAGCCACAGTCCTGACGCCAGCAGGTAAAGCCAAGGAAATGACCCAGAGAGCATCAAGATAAATCTGTGATGAAATCCAAGGCAAAATTGCCTACCGGAAACCTAATGAACTGGACTCAGAGGACGTTCATGGACCCAAACAAAAGCTTCTTCTTCCCCCAGAAAGACTCAGCTTCTATTGACACAATGAAGCTTCAAGCTTGTAGTGTGAGGATGTCCCAGCTGAGTTCAAGACCTT
The DNA here is from genome assembly GCA_013400635.1 of Hypocryptadius cinnamomeus. Lineage (NCBI taxonomy): Eukaryota > Metazoa > Chordata > Aves > Passeriformes > Zosteropidae > Hypocryptadius > Hypocryptadius cinnamomeus. The sequence goes on along the minus strand of VYZP01051414.1, from coordinate 134,308 downwards.
AGGAAGGAGTGAAGTTTCAGGCATTTGAACAGCAAGGGCTCTCACTGGTTATTTGTGCTGCTCTGCAGACCACAGTGGGAACAAAACTCATGTGGGGCTTCCTTGCTCCATGCTGCCCTGTGGTCTGGCAGCTGAGGAGTGATCAAGGAAAGAAATGTTTAAAACAAATAGTTATAGAATTGCTTATGTCGGAAAAGACCTCAAAGATCATTAAGTCCAACCATTAACCTCACACTGCCAAGTGCACCATTAAACTAAATGGCACATCTACATGTCTTCTAAATACCTCTAAGGGTAGTGACTCCACCACTTCCCTGAGCACCCTGTTCCAATGCCTGACAACCCTTTTAGTGAAGAAGTTTTTCATTATATCCAATCTAAACATCCCCTGGCACAACTTGAAGCTGTTTCCTCTTGTCATATAGATTATTACTTGAAAGAGGAGACTGACCCTCTCCTCACTACAAACTCCTTCCAGGCAGTTGTAGAGAGTGAAAAGGTCACCCCTGAGCCTCCTTTTTTCCAGGCTAAACAAGCCCAGCTCCTTCAGCCGCTCCTCATAGGACTTGTGCTCCAGACCCTTCACCAGCTCCATTGTCCCTTTCTGGACACCAGTCTTTTGTGTAGTGAGGGGCCCAAAACTGAACACTGAACTGAATTCAAGTCGTGGCCTCACCAGTGCCCAGTACAGGGGGACAGTCACTCCCCTGGTCCTGCTGGCCACACTGTTTCTGATCCAGGCCAGGATGCCACTGGCCTTCTCAACCACCTGGGCACACGCTGGCTGACATCCAGCCACTGTCAGCCAGCCCCTCCAGGTCCTTTCCAATGGCCACTTTCCAGCCACTCCGCCCCCAGCCTGTAGCACTGCCTGGGGTTCTTGTGACACAAGTGCAAGACTCATCGCTTCACCTTGTGGAACCTCACACAACTGGCCTAAGCCCAGCCTTGGCCTTCCTACCCTCCAGAAAGTCAACACTTCTACAGCCAAACATCCTTTAAACATCTTGCTCTGCAGCACCCCAAAATAATTCCCTTCCTCTGGTGCCCAACCCATCATAAACAGAGAAGTTAAAAACTCAGACTGACAGAAGAAAGCAGAGCTATTGAATCATGGAAGGAGTCCTTCTTTGGCACGTTAATAACAACGTATCACTGGTAGCAAATATTTTTCATGTTCCAAAGAGAATATTAAACCAGTGTGGCAGACACATCTGGGCTGTCAGTACCACTAAGTAAGAGGGAAGGGAAGAGAATCACTATTGCAAAGAAGAAGGTTTAAAAATGAAGTGGACTTTTCATTGTGAGGCCTGGGTTTTATGTTGTATTTTTATTACTACATATGGTTTTGTGGGGAATATGATGGCTATCCTGCTGTGATGGATGACTTACATTCAATTTAGAAGCCTGAATTTCCAGTCTACTGGTTTTGAAGAAAATAAATAAACAGTTTCACACAGGAAATGAGCAGAAGTCTCTCTGTGGCACACAGCATTTGCACATCATTGATTTGTGATCTGATATTTAATGGACTACCTTGTGTTAAGAATATGCCACTGACATAAACTTCACAAACAGCACCAACAACCAGCTTCCTAAGAGCACAGGCAAAATGAGTGCAGTCCCCAGGATCTCTTGTCATCCCTTTTCCAACTCTGCTGAAGTGCTTAGGCTAACAGCTACTCTACCTGTGGCTTTTGCATAGTTTATCCAGAACTGGAGTGATGCACTTATGCTTTTTACACACATAAAAATGTAAGCAGGTTACAGATGTGCCACTTAGAAACATCTTTTAGCAACAGAATCATCATGGATGTGCTTCTGCTGAGTCTGAGTCAAAACCACTTAACAAGGGCTAACATGAGCTGCTGCACAAGACAGTGAATGGTTCTGGTGGGCCTCTTGTAGGGCTGTCACCAGCCTCTTCCTTGCCCTTCCCAGCCTAACCAAAAGGTCACTGATATTATTATTAGCACAACAAAAATCCTAGCACATATTAAAAAACCTTAGAATTTGCCATATTTGCCCAAGATGTCAGGGAAGGCTCAAGAGTTCCTTGCCTCCTCCTTCCCAGAATTGGTGCTTCTGGTGGGATTTAGGCTGTGGTCCAAGGGCAGGCAGCAGCTGCCCAGTCTCATGACCTGTGAGGTTTACGTGGTGTCACTGTGGAGGGAGTTCATTAGCTCAGTTCTGTAATGTCACATCACTTCATGTTCTCAGGCATAAGATCGCCAGCAGCCATGGCTGTCTCTGGAGCCTTCTCGGGCAGAGTGGCTGTCTCAGGAGCATTTCTTCCCCCTCCTGCAGTCCGGAGAAGTTGAAACTTTGCACAACCAAGGTGACATCCTCATACAGCCTGAGCAGGCACCCCCAGTCATTTTCTCCACTTTCTGTGAAGGAGATGTTAGTCTTCTTTCCAGTTGATGGTTTGTTCACCCTGTTTCATCATTCTCTGTTGCTCCAAAGCAGCAGCCCTCTGGGTGGGGACATGGCAGACACCCTCCAGGCTTATGATATGCTCTTCACAATACCCTTAATGGGAGGAGAACCTGTAGTGTCCCTTTTGTTTCATATGGCTCTGTGTAGGGCAATGTGGCTTTTCCCAGTTTGTACCATTTGGTGCTGCTCCTGTGCGCAACCCCAGTTCAGGCTCCCCAGATTTTCTGCCTGATGCCTCTTTTCCAACAGAGACATAACAGTGCCTGCTCCAGCTCAGGACCAGGTCAGCCTGTCCTCTGTCAAGTTAATCCTGCATTGAGTGTCACTTCCTTTGAGTGTCACACATTAAACAGGAGGCTTCCAGCTCCCTGTTAAAAATGTCTTCGAGACACAAGTCCTCACAGTAAAGATGATCAGAAAAAGATGGAAGGGTTTATAGCAAGGAGTGAAGAAAGAAATTACAACTGTCAGATCTGAAGTTACTTTTTCTCACAGTCATTTTAATACACTAACACAGTGGCATGTTGAGACTCATGAAGTTACACCACCGACTTTGCATTAACACCACTAAGAGCCATCAGCCACTGTCTTCTCTGCAGCAGTGTTTGATCTGGGAGGGTCAGTCCTTCAGGAGATACCCACATTACCTGCTGGCAGCAGGAGCTGAGGGAGGCAGTCCTATGATCACATCGTGTCTTAAGATCACACCCTTGGGCTGACAGCCCAAATGATCTTTAAACAATATGTAGGATGACCCAAGTGATACAATCCTGTGGAAATCTCAAGTATATCTTCAGGGTAAGGGTGTTCTCCAGCAGCCTCAGTAGAAAGCATGGGTGCCCATCCTTCTCCCAGACTAATCCACCAAGATTGTCCCAAACCCCTCCCACAATCTGCATGGACACTGAGGCCAACACCTCTTTAGCAAGTCACCACTGTTATCAGGCTTCTTTTACCTATGGAGATGGACTACACCATCTCAGTTAGTGATTTGGGAAAGCTGTGAGACCACAAAGCACCTTCTAGAGGGCTGTTATCCTAAGAAAGGCTCCATCAACAAAAGGAAGAGCCAGGTCTCAGCCAGGTTCAGGACACCTATGCTGGTCTGGAAAGGACTAGGTAGGCAGGCCTGGAGGTCACACAGAGGGCTAATAACCTTGCTTGTTACTTCCCTCCATCTGTAGCCAGCCAGAGTGGATGAAGGTGTTGTTTAAACAGTTATTGCAAAGCTGACATAAAGCAAACAGCCCAGCTGAGAGCTCATTGCCTGTAAAAGAGGATGAGGAGTGGAAAATGCTGGCCACTGGTGGTGGTCTGCAGCCCAAGCTCCAGGGCTTGGCCAAGGAGAACCTAGCACTGAACCAGAGCCTTGCTCAGTTCCCTGATGAGCTCTGGGAGGAGAAGGAGAGGAACAATGTCTGAGGTCTCTTCCAGAGTGTCCAAGACCCAGACCAACATGCCACCATGAGTCTCCACCGGCAGTTAAGTTGAGGAGGAGGTTGGAAATGTAGTGCAGCAACAGACCTTCACTGATGACAGACACATCAGCCGTGCATTTAAGTATGATCTTCTGTCTTCATCTTACTTTTATACTCACTCTCTCTTGCTTGCAATCTCTGAGTAAAGCCAGCCTTTGTTAGAGTGGGAATATAAACACTTATTTTTATGCATATAAATTCAAGACCAAATCATGCAGCCATAAAACTGGAGACAAACAGGACATACCATGACAACTCAACTCCACTCAACTCCTCAGAGGCCACTGGCCCCTGAAAGGTCTAACCAAGGGGAAGCCACCCTGCCAGCCACCCTGAGACATGCCCCAGCACAGCAGCAGTATCACTGATGCCTTAACTTTTTAGCTTCTACATTTTCCAGATCCTGTAATGCATTAGTGTTTAACTGTGAGCTCCATATAGAATGTTAGTAAGCTGTCTTCACATTTTGGTCAGACAAAACAATCTGTCCAGGCATGAGAACCAAGGTCACCCTCACAGCCTCAGGCCCCGAAAAGTATAAACAAAAGTGATTTGGGGAGGAGCAAACTGGGGAATATGACTTTATTACCTGAAGCTGCAATTGGACAATTAACCCCTGATATGCAAACAGACCAAACATTTATCTGTACGAAAAACTCGTGACCATTGTCCATTTTGGGTGTAGTCTCTGCAAGGCTTTTGCACTGCCCAAGGACTTTAATAAGGCCTATTGAAGGCCTTCAATAAATACCTACTTTAACTCTGTGTAGCCTCTGTTCTAGGTAGCCATTCCAAGGCATCATTAGCCCTCACCCCAAAGTGACTGGGGCTCCTCTCTCTGCAGAGCCACCTGGCCTCAGTGTCCTCAGCCCTGTGTGCCCGACTCCTTGCACCCAAGTGTGGACAGCAGGAGCAGTGCTTCACCTGCAAACTTCAGAGTGCAATCACACACCAGGGTTTGAGGGTCTTTCTCAGGGAACAACTAACAGATTCCTCCAAGTGGAAAACAGCTGCAGCAATGCAAACCAGGGGCAGATCAGCCACTCAGGTGCTGCAGCAGCACCTCCACAGCCTGTCACCCACACTGAGTTCCCAGGGAGCACATCAGGGGCAGCCCTGGCTAATTACTGGTGACATCCATGTTTAACAGGGGTCAAGCCCTGGCCCTGTCTTTCTCAAAACAGGTTTAATAATGATTAACTTCAGGCTGGATGAGGAAAAAACAAATGTTAACTAATAACCTTGATTTCCTAGCACACAGAAACCATGGGGTTTTTTAAAACATTGGCTCTGCTTGACTTTCTATTTGCCTGGGAAATACTGATCTGATGCTTTACCCCCTTCCTGCAGTTTTATACCATGGAAGGACAGAAAATCTGGCGTGATGAATCAACAACACAAAGTGAAGTCACAGATGTGCCCGAATCAGTGGGTATGTGGCTGCACTGACAGAACCAGGACTTCCTTTCTTCCTCTTACCTTATGAATTAATTTGCCTTCATGTCAGCTCACTTGTAACTAAACTGGCTTCTTTTCATCCTATTTTTTTAATGACGCACTCTGCAGCGCTTCGTATAGCCTGAGGTGCTCAAATGGCATGTAAGTGGATATTGCCCTGCAAGCTGCACTCTGCCATACAATTGCTATAGTCTCTTAAGTCTTAAAAGCCTGGGCATGATGTGAATTACAGGCTTTTCTTCTCCATGTGGAGCTCACAGCTTATAGTCCTAAATTACATTTTGTCAGCCTGTTGTCAAAGCAAGATAGAAGACCATTAAAAAAAAGCTGCAGTTATGTAAGTGTTCATGAGTGTCTAAATATTAATGTCAGGATTTTGCATAATGGCAATGCTCTAAATAATCCTTTTTAGCCTTTGTAGTTTAATCTTTGTTCATATTTTATCCATTAGTTACCTCTAAATAGCATGGTTCTTTTGATAAGTAAGAGGCTGTGAATAACATTTACTGAAATTTCAACATTCTTGTCTTTCACTGCCACAATCGGAAATGACTCTGTTCCTGGGGCCGCTCGGTCTTTCGTATTTTAATTGCAAATGAACTACACAACCTGCAGCAGTTTAAACAAAACCCAAACACAAACCAAAATAAATTTTTAAAAAAGCATACATCCCAGTGGCCATCTCCTGCTTCTACCATCTGCAGAGGTATTTGAAATCTCAGACTGCTCACAATTATGAGCACTTAATTCACAGCACTTTTCTATACAATGTTATTTACTGACTTCCAAAGCTTACCAATAAAATGCTGCCTCCATGACAAGGTGACGAGATGAAATGATAAAAGGCAGGAATTGAAAGTTTCATATTGTGCCTAACTAGCTGCCAATGTCCCCATCTGATTTGTTGTGTCAGTGAATTGCTGGCCTCAACTGGAGGCCCCAAAAATGGGCCCCATGGATGCTGTAGCATCTAGCTATGGAAAAGGAGGGTGTAATTTATTTTATGTGATCTTGATATGGTACAATCCTATGCTACCAGGGCTTTCATCTAGAAAAAAAAATAAAGATCAATACCTGAATGCAAGAGGTGTAATGTGCTGTGAGCATGGTTTTGGTCAGTGAAAAATAAATTCTATAAATACCCTAGCCCTCCCTTTCTCAACAAATGCAATGAGAATCTCATTACTTCAGTATTTTGTAAACAGCCAACTATATCAGCTGGTTATAAAGTTTTGAATTTGTTTCTAAAATGCTCAGTAATTATTTTGTTAATTTATGTTTCACTTATCTAAATAAAAATAACCAAGAAAGACGGAATGAAAAACTGCAAGAGGTCTTCCATCAGGAGAACTGTTACCATTTAACTCACTCCATTACCATTGTTCAGGGCCATAGACTTTCTCATGTCCCCCCACTGTCAAAGGAATGCCACACATATAGCTGAGAAAAAAGTTAAGGAATTCTTCACCATTAGATTTGTGGACAAGGTTATCTTCTAGGTTGAGACTGCCTCATGTCTGAAGATCCTACTGTGCAAGCTTTGCCATTGTGGTTGGGTTCTAAGAAAGGTCTGACCTGGGTACAGGCTGTTGAGAAAGTACTAAACACTGGTGCTGAATGATTCATGGTATCACACTGGAGCCTGTTGCAGAAATAGCTACTGATAGCAGAGAGCATCCCAAACTCTGGCCTACAAAGCAGATTCTCCAGTGTGAATCACTTGGGAGTGATTCTCTCTCCTTATATCCAGATGCTAAACTACTTAAAATGTTGCTAAAAATATGACTATTGCCTAATATTACCCTTATAAGTAGTCTTTTTGCAATATCATCTTGCAAGCTGTATGGGGAAATTCTCCCACCCATGTGACAAATACATTTGATAACTCTTCAGAATCTAAATATTCCACTGAAGGCATTCACTTTCCCTATTTTAAGCCTATTCTTCCTACTTTGGTCAAATGGAAGTGAGCATTAGATCATCAATGAGGGGAAAAGGAGCCCTAACCTGCACTTTTTGCTAGCTCTGGAATCTGCTGATTTAGGGAGGACTTGCAGGAAGGATGCACTTCCAAGCTTTGCTTTTCCACAGCCTCGAAATCCTGGGGCACTGGAGCTGCTCAGCCCTCAGCATGAAGAGCTGTGGAGCAGTGAGAGGGGCACAGCACAGGGCAGTGCTGCCCAGATCCAAAATGTCTGGGATGACTATCACCTTTTTTTTGGAAATACCCATGGGGAATAGCTGGTTTTATCTTATATCAGAGCTTCTGTTCACCGTAATGACTCATAAATTCTCACTCATATTACCCAGGCTCTCTAGAGCACTCCAGTGTCCTGAACCAAAGCAGAAATAATTAGGTACCACTGCAGTGGCTAAATATTATTTGATTCTGAACATCAACTTTAAGAAAATTGACAATAAAAATTCAGTTCTCTTAACCTTTTTGACAAGGATTTTGGACTGCTAACAGAGTGCTAATCAAGACAGCATTAAGAGATTCTGCACAATAATGGGTAACACTAAACATTTCCTCAAACTTTGCAGAAGGATTGCAAAATTGTATATTTTTACAGTAAATGCCTACAAACTGTTTGTACATATGGTATTTGCACAAGGTTAATATTTTTTTTCTGGTTTTGCATCCACACATATCCCTGTACAAATGTGTGTGTGTATGCAGACACATGAGGTCAGTTGGTAAAAGCAATCTACATTTTTAGTATATTTTTTTAATACCCTGGATACAGTGGAATTTTCTTACTGACATTTTGACAGTATTTGGACTACTGTTCATGCCTACAAAAATTCCATGGAAGCTGGTGATGAGCAGTAGAAGAAATGTGTCTTTGCAGCAGAATGGCATTGTTTTCTGTCCACTGTTCTCGCCTCTTCTCTTTAAAATACTTCAGCCATCTAATCCAGGATCAGAAATGACACTGTGTCACTTAAATTGCCAATTGCATAAAACAAGTCCTGAAGAGTGAGTGGCTAAACAAACAAACAAACAAAAACCAAACCAAAAAACAAACAAACAAAAAAAAATTGTGTGGTTGTGTTTGTGCACAATCCATATTCTACAAATCATGTGTTCAAGCAGTTCAGTGTCTGCTTACAAATAACAAGTGCCTCTGCAGAAATGGGTGGGGGGTCACAAGCTGACCTGCTAACCACCATCCACGACAAAGGATTCACACACCCCCACAACATATACTTTCCTATCACAGAAAACTGGAATGCAGTACCTAGGAAATACTTCTAGGGGAGTCTGCAGAGACCTCTCTGTGCTGCCTAATATTTTGAACAGGGCCAGGTTTTTGCAGTCATTTCCTATGAAGCTCTGATGTCACCCTGATGTGCTGCTGCCTTGGGGAGGAAGGCTGTGGGAGAGGGGATGGACAGACACCATGCTGTCCAACACAGCTGGAAGTGGAGGAAGGATGATGCCCACTGCATGCTTTTGGATGTTTCCAGCACTGTGTAGGATGTTTTACTGGGAAATGCTGGCAAAAGGTACCTGGAGACCTTTGCAGGAGGCACGGGGAGGAGTGGAGAGAGAGTGGTATGGGCAGGGGAGCAAGAGCTATTGCTGAGGCACTGTGCCCATACCCCAGGCCAAGGAAACTCCTCCCTTCCTAACCCCATGTCTTACACAGGGCCTGCAAAAAGCATACATGAAGACACATGGAGTAGTTCCTATTTTCAGCAGCTGCTCCATGCGTGCAGAAATAGGCTTTTAGTTCTTTTCTGGCTTCCAGTTCATGTAAACGAAATACAATGAAAGCAATTGCTAAGCAAAGGCAGAACTGGAGAGAGATGCAAAGGGCTGGGAGACTGTAAAAAATGAATGGCATCCCTGCCCTGCTACCCAGCAAGAACCACTGCACGGTATCACTGGGATTCTACCAAGTACAATCACTGACCAGGCATTACATAGTTTCCACCTCTCTAAGCAAAAAAAAAAAAAAATTGCTATTTTCTCTTTTAAATCCTTGGAAACTCTGCTAGAATAAACTCTCTAATCCTGTTTGAACAAGTGTGATTTTATATTCTCAGTGTTTGCTTTGTGTTGTATTACAAACTCCCGTAGCCACTCACTTGAAAAAATGCTTGTGGCTCAAATACACTGAATAGTCAAAACCAAACACTGTTTACTCGTCTGATTGAATTAAAAGCATTCTATTTAAAGTGTTTACAAAATCTTCTACATGTAATAGGGATTCACTGCAAAGCCAGAACAGCGCTTTTATGACTTTCAGAAATCACTGCCGAGGAATCAGGGTAATTTGATTATGTTAGCAAGACTGTTTAAAAATTCAGGAAATTGGGACTCTGTTCAGTAAAATGAAAATAGGTTGTAGGAAAGAGATACTCGGGCATTAAATGCTACAAGACGTTCTGCTGTAAATTGCCAGATGTTCCCATTCGGTGAACTGAACACGGAGAAACGTTTTGATTGAGGATTGCAGCATGCAGCACAGAGTCATCAGACCTCCCTCAGGCAATGGGATGAAACTCCTCGTACCCTGCTGGAATTATTCAGTGCAGTAAGTTCCTGTAAACTCTCAGCTCAGTGCATGGAAGTGGCTCACACAACCAACTCAGGTCACATCTTTAGAGTTTGCTGCATTGCATCTTACCGTCCTATGCATATGCTTGACAACAGGTATTGGATCTGGACATCTGCTTCTCATTCAAAGTCTGCCTGTGTGCATGAGCCACTTAAAATTAAAATTCCTGTGAAGTAAGTCCGGAGGAATTTGAGTTTGTATTGGATTTTTCACACTTGGGGTACGTAAAACTGCAGTGGATATCCATCAGCTGGTAGCAACCATACAGCAATGTTGCATAGGTAATTTTCAGGCACAGCAACTCCAGTGGCTTGGATGGCTCTTTCATTTTGTTTAATGGTCAAAAGGAATTTTGGTGACATTGCTGAGGTTACACATTCACTCTTCTGGTTTTTAAGTAATGCCATAAGATTGATCCTTGACCTGGAGGGTGACACAGAGGCCACCTCTGACCCCCTCTTCCTCCAAAGAACCCAGCTGGGTGATGGGCAGAGCATCAGCCTGCCAGCTCTGGGTTGCTCTGCCAGTGCCACCCTCAAGAACAGGATTTCCTGTGATTCTGAAGCAAATTTTACCACTTGCCTGTGTTTCAGTTTTAGTAGCAGATATACCGAGACCCCCCGGCTGTTTGGCAAAGATGTATCACTGGAGGAACAACAGGAGGATTTTTATAGTCAATAGGCACACCTCAAGAAGACACCAAGGCACTGAACCCACTGTGATTTTGGCCCCATTTCCTGCTGAGATAATTACAGAGCTTCTGAAATTGCTCTGCACCAGTGTGGTGTCTGAGGGGCAGCACCACAGGCAGAGGAGTGTCCAACAGGAGAGGCGCAGTGGTTCAGCTGCTCTCTTGAACCTTACCTCAGGGTCTGGTTCTGGTACCAGAGGGCAAGTGAGGACTATTTGAGCTGGATCAACACTGAAATCCAGAAACCACTAAGAAAAGGTCATTCTTCCCTGAAATAGCTGTGGCCATGCCTGGGTCTCCCTTGAACCCTTCTTGCTGGTGTCAATTTCCATGGGAGGCTGAACATTTCCCTCCCCTCAGGTGAACAGATTTTGGATCAGATACAGATCTGAAGGAAAATGTACAGTTTCCCTTAAGTCAGCATGCCAGCACTCGTGCCTTCCCCATGTTCACCATGGTGTGAGTAGGCATTTCTGGCTCCACGTGATGCTCACCCACTCTTTACAATCAGTTTCTACCTGTTAATCCCTCACTTTTGTAAAATTTACTGTCAAGCTGATACAGATATGAACCTCCACCCAACATGTCATAACTGATGAAAATCCCTACACTGTTTATGCCTCCCAAAGGTTTTTCTTGAAGCACTTTTATCAGCAGCAAATTTGGGATCAATTTCAGATTTACATTAAAAAGGCATACCCCCATCTCTTACATTGTCACTACTTGGTACAGCTTTCTAATAATTTTCAGAGAGCAGGTTGAGACTAGAAAAATGGGGCTTATGTAGTATGCAAACTTTAACAATTTCACCATGAAGCTGTATCATGATGAGGTTATTTTCTTAATTCCTTTTTGTTGCTGTTGTGACCATAAACTCCAGTACTCCTGGGAGAGGAGTGCAGGCAGGGCAGGCAGCTCAGCAGAGCAGGCTGCAGAGAAGAGCAGGAGGCCCAGTCTCCATGGCTGTGCCCATACTGTGCTGCACCGTGGACCATGCAAAACACCTGCGAATTACAGAGGCGTCAAAATGCAGCAAGAACTTGCAAACACGAGTTTTGCAAGCATGTTGTCATCACAGAGAGCTGGGGCTGCAGGAGGCTGCTCTTGGATGTTGATATGAGGAAAAGCATCTTTGTGAGGCATTTGTGGCATTCAGCCACACTCTAGCCTGCCGTTGACACCAGCCATTCAGCAGGTTTGGGGATCTCTTCAGAGAGAAAGGACCCACAGGATCATGTTTGGAGAAAATCTCCCTTGCCAAGTCAGATCATCAGCCATCTACAGGTGGAGGGACTGAGTCCACCCTGATCTTCTTCCTTTCCTATCAAAATCCAACATTGATCCTGGCAGTAGCTCTTTCTGTGCAAATCTCTTCAGCTGCCAGTACCTGAGCAGGGTTGAAATCAAGCTAAATGTGCTCATTCAGCTTCATCTTCTCCAGGCAGGACTGCCTGCAGAGGTTGGAGTCATGCCCCATTGCTGCACTTCACAAAGCCCTGTGAGGGTGCTGATTCTGTGGTGCTCCATGGGCACAGGATATGCACACAGCTTCTCATGGCTGAGATACCAGAATACCAGGAGACAGCAAATTAAATTTAGCCTCTTAATAGCATTTATTTAGATTTGCTTTAGTAATGGGCAAGAATAAGGGCCTAAGAGCCCAGGAGACTATAATCCTTTTAGACACTCAAGCTCCTGAGCAGTGAGGTGAATCTTCCAATGCCATGTAAAAGACTTGAGAGACTCAGAACCACAGGAAATGCAGAGTCCTGTTGCTTCTGAACGAGGCAGCAGATGATAGATGGCTCATAGGTGTTTTCCTCTCCTGTTTTTTTGGTACTGCTGGGCAGAAGAACAGGGGTCATAAAGACAAACTGAACTGGCATGAAAATTAACTTTCTAATATCTATAACAAGCTGTCTCTCTTTTCCAGAAATTTTGTGAGAAACAAGAGAGATTTTGCTAAATCTGCATCTTGACTATTAAGGTTTGAAGACACAGTGCTCTAAGCTGCTGAAAAAGTATCAAATCCTTCAGCAAGGGATTTATCAAAATATTTAAGTGTACTCTTCATAATGTGGAGTGGAACTAGTATCCTTGATAACACACTTTCTTACCAAGTTAAATAAGAATGTAGGACTTTTGAAACAAATCAGCTCTTGGAGTCTACTACTGTCACTGTGCTTTTTCATCTCAGGAATTTCTGGGGGCTATAACTGGTGAAGATTTATTTCATTGTGTACTTCTGAAGAAAAATCCATGTTAGAAAACAAGGGCTTGAGCTGTGGCAGATGGTGCTTTTCTGAGGAAGAAATTAGTGTTTAATAAGGACTGTAATAGTGCAAACCAGATGTTCATCTCACATTTTATCTTTGAAAGGATTTGGGAGGATGCCATATAGATACATATGTGCATCACAGATCTTGAAAAAATACACAGCTGGATCCCCAGGGGCTCATTAAGGGAGGAGTAACTTTCTGTGCCATCACACTCCACTGAAAAAGCAAGGTCTGTTTAAGCGATGATTAAAGATCTCTTAGGAATCCCCTTTCACCTCTCACATGGACAGAGCAGCAGTCCAGAAGAGTAAGGGTAGCAGCAACCTGGTTTACCAAGGAAAACGGTGACTCTAGTTTCATCAAGTATTTTGGAAAAGAATACTTAATTAAGGAAGGAAGGCTCATCAAGAAATGCTACTCTTACTGGCCTTTGTCTAGCTCTCCACTGGGATGCAGATGTGACTTCCTAGCCATCCATACTGTGACTTCCAACAAAACACAAAGCTGTAGACACATTGCTCCTGCTACATGACAGCCTCTCAGCCTTCAGTGTGCTGTCCCTGTTTCTTCCTGGGCAGTGGAGAAGTGTTCCCCCTCCTTCTCCTTCCACCTGGAGCTGAGCTACCTGAACATTCAGCCTCATGGAAGGTGCTCCTGGCAGAGCAGAGACTCGAGGTCAGAGCTCCCAGCCTGGTGCTGAGGTCTTGCAACAAGACAATTTTAAGCCACGTGTGGCTGTCACTCCCCTGCCTGGGCCATGGACACCTTCCCACAGTGACACATGGCCTCAGCTGCCCGTGGGCAGCACAACTGTGCCTGTACTTCCCCACAGGTACCAGCCCCTCCTGCCACACATCCCCAGGGCTGGCCAGTGTGAGAGTGGCTTCACTGGCAGTGCTGTAGAAGATTATTGCCTTGGCCTTATTTCCCTTTTGCACTTGCAGTAAACAAGTCCTTGCTTCAAACCAAGATTCTCTGCCTTACTACTTTCACTTAGCAAAACCACACCTTGCTGTGACAATCAGCCATGGATGGATAAATGTCTACCCACCTGGGAAAAATCCAATTAAAAATGCAGGTGGCCAATACCCCAGCTGCAGGGCAGCTCTGCAGCTCCTCCCAGCACTGGGAGCAGCATTCTGGGACAGACAGAGACACCCATGCACCCTCTGAAAAGAATTACTCCTTTGCTTGTTCCGCAGGCCCGGCTCCTGGCTCCTTGCAGGGTGGGCAAATTTCAGGGATTTTGTCCTATGTCAGGGGCCTGGCAGCACCCATGGCTGCTGATCTGGAGTGAGAGGAGCTGGGAGCCCTGTAGGAAGAGGCTGCTTCTCCAGCAGTGGCTGCTGACCTGCTTCAGTCCTTACTACTGCAGCAGCTAGAGTTGTTCTTTATTCCCAGTTTTTTAAAAAAAGATTTTGTCATAGCACTGAAATAATGACAAAGAGGCTGAGCATTTTAGTTGGCTCTGCTATGATTACAGGTCTCTTTTCCTGCAAGCCAACAGGGAGACCAAGTGGGTACATGCTCCATTTGTTGAGGAAGCACATCTGAGTTCCTGCTGCCCTCCTTTTTCCCATCTCTGCAAGCCTGCCTCAGCACACAAACAAATTCAGAAAGCAAGAATTCTCAAGTTATGTGAGGCACATTGGAGAAGCACACAGAAAAATATCTTACCTAAGAGTCCATGGTGGATGTAATTACCAGAATATTTTTTCTGGGAATGGCATTTGTACTTCTGCATATTGCTGGGGCATTCAATGCCATGGTTGTTTTTGCAGTCAGAGTTCATGTGTACAATACATATTGCAAACATGAAGAAGTTTGCAATATGTATTGTATAAACAAAAAATTACATTAATTAATAGGTTTTTAATTAAGAGGATGAGATACATCTTGCACATTTAAATTGTTTTATAATGGTTTACATAAATTCCTTTGCTATTAGTAATTTGTGAGTCAATTAAATATGTCTGCACAGAGGACCTGGTTGACATAAAAGCCAAGAATGATTCTCAGATTGCTTGTACTTTCATTCCAGTTCAAGGTCTCCTTGCAGTGGGGCCAGACACTATCCTGTAAACAATAGGGTTATCTTTCCCAGCTTATTGTTTTCTTATGACTCAGATACAAAACTGAACTACTGTCATTCAGTTCTGGAGGAAATGCTTTAGTTTAAAATGCTCCCACCAGAGTTCATGCTCAGTTGTCTCACCTTGCAATTAAAGCAGGTGAGGAGTGAAATGATTACTGACGTCTTTAGGAGCTCAGCTGATGCAAGGTTAGTTACTCAACTCAGTTATCTGCTAGAGCCCTTGAACTAAAATAAAGGTTATTCTCACTGACAGCATCTTTTGTGTGTGCAAAAGCACAGGAGGACTCATTAAGGACTTTATTCTTTGAAATTCTTAGGAGTTGCACCAAAACCCTGCGTCTGCTAAATGTGTCCTTCCTGAGTTAGGATTTAATGAATTTAAAACGCTGTCCACTACAGAAAACAAGAAAGAAAGAAAAATCATAAGTGTCACCAGCTAATATTAGTGAAGAATTTGGAAGGCAAATAGGTTTGGTTTTTTCCAGTGCGAAGATATTTGCAAGTTTTTCCAGCTTTCCTGGGGTCCTACAGAAGGACAAGCAAATCCTACTTCTGTAAGTAGTTCTGTAAGTTCCTGTCAAGCAAATCCTACTTCTGTAAAGAATTTCCTAAGAACAATAGAGTGAAAGCATCTGTGATCTCAGAAGTGAGGTTTACTTTAGAGAGACCACACCAGTATTCAGAGCCCTCCAGCACAGGCTGGGAACATAGGCTCATTTCTGACCAAGTCACAGCTGGCATTACACCTGAAAATCAGCAACATCCTCTACCTCGGTAAGTCTCTAAGGCTTTGAAAGGACAAAATTATTCTCCTTCTTTGTGCCTATTGCTGTTAACATGGGAAAGTCATACCAAATTTTGCAAACTAACTGGACCTGTAGAAACATCCCTATGTGCTTGTTCATCCCAGATGTGGCTGTCCATTATCCCTGTTCTTCATTCATGAAACCTCTAAACCCTGTAAAGTGAACCTTGTGGGACAGAAGCAATGATCTTCCTTGTGCCTAAAGAGCTGTAGCTGTTGTAGCATTTCAGGCAATGTCTAAGCAGATAATTTGAATAGCATGTGTGTTTATAATTTTCTTGGCTGCAGAAGAGCTCTTCTTCATCTTTGTTCTGGATCCTGTCCTGAAGGATTCCAACACTATGCAGTGTCCACTGCAAATCCACATGCTGGCAGAGCCTGACACTGCAAGCCAGCGTGCAGAGGAAGGCACTCACAGAGCAATCCCAACGACACATGTGGGAATATTCAAGGGACTTCTGTTGCTCATATGGGTTGCCATTAACAAACGTGAATCTTTACCATAAAGTTTATGACTGTGCCTACTACCCCATGTAAAGAAAGAGAGGAAAGAAGAAAGCACTCACTGCCATTGTCAAGGTGATAATTCCCACTCCAATGCACATTAGTCTTTTTTCTCCCTATTGCTTGCATCCTTCTCCCTCCCTCCTATCCTCCCATTTCCTTCCACCACTACAAAGCCCTTCAAAGATCAAAGTCATCATTGACCATGAGTTTCCACAATGTTTCTGCTTCAACACTGGCTGGGAGCCAGCTGGCATGTGTTGAAAACCATCATCAGAATCTGTTTAATTACTGTTCCCAATGCAGTGTTTTAACAAAACACTGGAACGGACACAGCTCCAGCAAGCTGATGCCCAGTGATGAGACACTGCAGCAGCACAGCCATGACTTTGATGTTTGCTGTTTTAATTATTTTTTATTCCATACTATTAATCTACTTTTTGGACTGTTTTGAAAATATACCTTTGCAAGAATGAAAAAGGCTATCTCTAAAATTTTCCTCAATTTAGCATAAATTTACTATTAAAATAGGTTCCACGTAGATTTGGATTGAAAATATATCACTCACAGAAAAAGACACTCTTTCTACCATGTCTCCTTGACCTGTGACCTGTTGTTGGATAAGGACACTCTCCTGGCTAGCCCTGGAGCTGAGCTGCACATTAATGTGATAATTGGCTGCTCCAGGCAGTGCTTGCAATTCATCCACTTGTTAAATTAAGCCCATTGTGGCTACATCTAAGCCTTTTCCTGACCTTTGATATATGTCAACCTCTGGTCCTTCCCAGATGCTCTAAGTGGTTTCTCTGGCTCACACCTTCTCTGGGTCCTACCCTGATCCAGGCCCACGTGTTTTTGCTGCCTCAGGAAATCACAGACAATAGGGGCCAGGTCAGCCACACTCCACGTAGACAGTGGCTACCTTCATTGAAGGACCTCATGCTGTACATTTCCAGCCAGTGGCACACATTTCCCTTCCCACCATGGTCTCAAACACCTGCAGTCAGCCAGCCTGGCCACATGCTGCCTCAGTGAGCAACACTGTCTGGCACCAGGGTGCTCACAGCTACCACTACCATTGCAACAGGACAACCAAAACCTCCACCCTCTTCATGCTGGGCAGCTGGACACTCTTCAGGTCAGTCTCTGCATTGTGTCTAAGACTTTGCACCGCCAGGGACCCTGCCTGTGAGCTTCTGTGGTTACACCCACTGGGTCAGACTGGGTCTCCTTGAGCATCTGCACTATTGCCCGGAATTATACCACAGGATTGACAGCTGCAGTGCTCCAAACCATGGAAACTCAAAGATTAGTCTGAACTATCTGGTAGCAGGAGAGCATCTATCCCAGAGTGCAAGGGAAAGGTGACACTTTCATTGTGCCACTCAAGATGGAAATTATGTCTGTGAGGCAGTAGCACCATTCACTGAGAGACATAATCAGAGCAGTTTCTGGCCGATGCACAAGTTATCTCTTTTTTAAGGAGTGAAACTGTGTTCTCATGACCACTTTGACAATGGCTATATACCTGTTATGCTTCTTGTCACCCAGAAATTTGAACTGCAGGCGCCCAGGCAATGACAAGGCAAGTCCTGCAGCTGAGGACACTGCTGTCCTGGCAGACATGGCCCTCAGCTGAGGACATTGCTGTCCTGGCAGACACATCTTCCCGTGAGCCAGAGAACCACTCCTGCTGCTCTGCAGTGGACAGCCTCTTTGGCAGCTCAAGGGGCTGTGAATAATCCTTATGAGCTCCTGCCACCAGTCCCAAAGTGTGATCACTACATAATGATGCCAATGGCAGAGTGTGAACCTTCTGCTTTGAGAGGTTGGATTTGAACAATAGCGACAAGAAAGAGCTGGATGTAAGGGACATTCAAAGGGCTATGTCCTCCACACAGATCTCATGACAGGAATGTAATCACTCCATCAGCTCCCAGGACAGTGTTGCACACAGGTCATATATTTGGGACATATTACTATGGCATCTTCACCTTGCCCCTGTCTCATGTGACGAGTACATCTTCTTGTCCTGCTTTGCTTGTTGCATCACACAGCTGGATGTGGAACTCAGCCCTGAGAAGCCTCACTCCCAGCATCTTGCCATAGGGTTTTTGCCCATGCCGGGAGCAAACAGACTGGGGAAAAATGTGCCTTCAAGACAACCATGATGTTGGACTGAGAACCTCAGCATCCAGGGTCTGCCAGCAGGACACAGCACATGTGGTGGCTGAGGCTCACAGCACTGTGCCCTGTGACATGGTCATTTCCATAACTCCTCTGTTGCTCCTTCTTGTATACTAATAGGCTTCATCTCCTACACGGTGGATTTAATCGAGGGTTAACTGCTCGGGGCTTTTGTTAAAAAAACCATCAGAATCTTCAAACCCTTGGTCACCCTATCTCAGCAATTTGGGTCTGAAAAACAATTGGGGGATTATCCTGAGGATGAGGACAAAATCTTGCCCTTGGAGAGATCAAATGAAAATTTTACCATAGACTTTATCATATCCCTGGAGGTGGGATTTTCCCCAGAGATTTCTGGGGAAAACACCCTTAACTGGGTGTTCAGTTAGAAAGACCGCACATGGTGTTTAATTTTTCTGCTTGCAAGATTTGCTTGACCTAAGATGAGAGCTATGAGTGGAGGGGAGGAAGGGGAGACAGGCTGGGCAGGAAACAGAGTCCAGTGAACTTCTACAAACCTTAAACAACTGCAGTTGGCTGGCATTCAGTATGTGAGATGGACCAAGGTTCAGGGTGATTTATTTTATCTGGAATTGTTTCATGTCTCTGGATGTAATGTGTGGGGTTGGCTCCTGCTCCAAAAGCAAGTGGTCTTCTGAAGAAGGCTTTCAAGATGATCTTTCATTTATCTGTAGTGCAGCATTTGCCTTCTCCTCATTCACAAATTTGGAACTAATTCCCTGTATGACATAGCATTTAATGAGTTTGTCTCCTGAATTCTGCAAAGCATTTCAAATACTTTGATGGCATTTTCTCATTAGTAATTAATATCTTATCAGTGAGTTTTGCAGAGAACAATGGCCTGATTCTCCCCCAATGCCGTTTTACATCTCTGTAGCTTCACTGACGACAAATGAGTTACTCCTGCTTCACATAGCGGGAGATGAGAATTAAGACCTTAAGCTTACCACTATTTAATCACATGCTTTGAACTCATTTTCTCTCATTCAGAACCTGTCCTTTGCTTGCAGCCCTGCATAATTGCCATTTTACTATCTTAGAAAGCTGGTCATTATTAAGAATGTGTGTCCTAACTACCCTTTGATTTAAGAACCCCGAAATGAGGGATACTCCAGCCAGGGAAGCCCCACACCGCTCCGTCTCATGGCAGTAGGTGATGGCTCTTCTCAGTGGGGTATCAGACTTCCCTGGAGACTGTTCTACAAGCTCTGAGGGACAGTGGTTATTATTTCATTTCACCCCAATAAACAGCTTTTTCTACTTACCTGAGGAGCTTGCAATTAGACTCAAAAAATAACAGCTTGCTGCAGGAAAATGATGCTTTTTCTCTAGCACGAAAAGTCCAGCTGCATTTTCTCTTGAAAACAGCCAGACCATAGACTCTCCTTGTACTGTAGACTAATTTGTTTTGAT
Source organism: Hypocryptadius cinnamomeus (assembly GCA_013400635.1). Classification (NCBI taxonomy): domain Eukaryota; kingdom Metazoa; phylum Chordata; class Aves; order Passeriformes; family Zosteropidae; genus Hypocryptadius; species Hypocryptadius cinnamomeus. The sequence goes on along the minus strand of VYZP01051414.1, from coordinate 114,370 downwards.
GCTCACAGGATGTATATCCTGAAGTTGGAATAAATATGCTGAAACATGCACAACCTGGACACATCTTTATTTCATTCTTTTGGCTCTGGATCCAGTTCCATCCTGAGAAGGTAAAAGCAACACCAACAGAGAGAGAAACAGAAATGCAAAAAACCCAGATAGCTATGATAAGGCGTGACATAGACAGATGCTCACTTGCTGTTGGAATATATGTTTATTTAAAATATATTTGCATCTGAACAACAAAGCAGGAGCAGGCAAGAGGTAGCAGATACGGTTTTAAAATACTTTTATTAATTACACACAAATCTGGACTAACTTTTGCATGTTCAGTGAATTAAATGGGCAACTACTTCAGGATCTGCTTACTCTCATAAATTAGGAGGTGATAAGTGGTGTCAGCTAATTCTGGTGATTTCTTCATGTGTGCAAGCATTACTCATATGGGTACAGATTTCCAGGGCCAGACAACTGAAATTAGTTAAGTGGGACATGTTGGGCATCATATATTGAGAGCAACATTAAGAAAATTTCTGCTATAAAAACATTTAAGCTACAAAATAAAGTGCTTGAAGTTGAGAAAAATCAAAATTAAGGTTGTCCTTGCAACTAATGCTTTTTGATACCATCTTCAATTATAGTCGTCTGTGTCATTGTCTCCATAGCTTTAAATTTCTGCAACAAAGTACTGCATGGATCTTACTGCTGCATGGATCTTACTGACAACATTATCTCTCACTAAAAATCCTATTGTTTATACTGATCAGCCAATGCAGAGCATTGGGGCTGACAGACATCTTCCCTTTGCTATTTGCTGACAGCAAAGGAAGATGGTGCCTTATGTCTGGCAGTGTGATTTCAAGGTCTGGAGGAGAACGCAGTTATTCAGTGATGGAAGTTACCATGTTGTCTTGGTCAGGACTGTATCCTTCCCCTTCTCCTCCCAGCCACCCCAGACACTGCAAGGTCCTGCTTTCCTCCCTTGCTGCCCCCATGGGTATCACCTCCCATGGGCCTGATGTCCTGACATTTGTCCCTCTGTGCCAACGTCTCCTTCTACCCTCACTCCTGTCCTTCTCCCTCCCCATATGCCCCTGCTACATCCCCCCTCTTCTTCTTCAGTCTCCAACTCTTACAACCACTGAACCTCTCTTTATTCCTCCTTTAAACCAGATTCCCCTCTCTTTCCCCTTGCTGCCCAGGCACACACAGCAGACCTTGTCTCACAAGTGCCAAGGGGAACTCTACACCCCTTTTATTTGGAGACCAAGCACAGAAAGATTTCTATGGCTCTGAGCTGGAACATGTCTGGCCTAGATGGGATTTTTAGATGTCAGAATTTAACAAGTCTCTACTGAGCATGTACAAACTGCAAAGACAGTAATGCTTAGACATGGTCCAAAGCTGGGAATAATTTCCCAAATGTGTTGAAAAGAAAATTTCTGGTGTTTGGTTGACTTCTTTTGCCAAATTTTTGTGCTTTCCTTCCATGCATGGAGGTAAAACATCTTAGGGAAATTTTAGAGGGAATTTGTGTTACTATAGACAAAATAACATACTTTCTCCTAACCTTGCTCTTGGAAACAGATGCAGCATTCTTGATAAAACTTGCAAAACAAAAATAAAATTAAACAAATGAAGTCAGCAGGAGGCTGATACCCAGTATAGGAAACTTCAGCTTGCTGCATTAAACTTTGGCAAATGTATAAGCAACTGACAACAAGATATAATAATGAAAAAGTGTTGGGCAATCACTGCACCTCTAATTCATAACTCCTACACATTTTAAGATAATGGAAATTACTCATGTTCATCAGGAATTGAATAGATGCTTCTGTAATTACTTGTATTATTCAGTTAGCAACAGCAGCCAAATGTATGTCTGACTTTCATTAACTTGAGCAGTATACCTTGCAGTATTAAAATCTATTTCAATTCAGCCCTTCTGTATTTTTCTTCTGATGTACTGCATACAAACCTTAACTATGATATCATCTTTTGGGATAATAAACTAAATCAACAACATATTTCATTTGCAGAGATCATCACATGAGACACTTTCAAGTATGCAAATGTCTCAGGCAAATACTGAGCAATGGCTCTAAATAGAACTTCCAGAGATAAAAAAATACCTTTTTTATTTTAAAGGTGCATTTTGTCCTAATTTAAAAAAAAAAACAAACAAAAACGCAATAGCCTTGGCTAGAATTGTCAGAGTGGTAAATTTTACTGTTCAAGAGGCCAGCACAAAGTGACACTGAGTTTCTTACTGCAGTTAACGTCCGAAGACAAAGCTTCTGGACTCAGGACAGAAGTGGGGTTTTGGCCAAGTTTTATAATTTTTGGTAGTTCTAGCTGTCAGTATTGTGTCATTCGCTTTACTTATGGTTCTTGATAGGCACCTACCCTGGAAAAGAGATTCTTAAATCAGCAAGGCACTTGGGGCATGTATTTTACATTTAAAAGATTCAGCGAGTTGCTGAATGGCAGGGGATGAGCCCTACTCCAGGAGTGCTGCCAAAGCTGGACTTTAATGCCAGGTGCAAAGGCCATCTTTGAATCTGGATTAATGACTGGTTCAGATGTTCCCCTCTAGGTAGGGGTGGGGACTTTCTGAAAGAAGCCCTCCTGGGAAGCTGCTGACACCATTCTCAACGAGCACAGATGACTCCAGATCCCCCTGCTGCCCTGCACATCCCCCTGCATCCCCTCATTGCAGCAAAGCCCCCAGCCCAGGTGCATGTCTCTGTCTCTTTGCATGGATACTCACTCCTTTTGTTGCAGAGTGACAAACACAAACCAGCCCCATTTGCAGGCTACTTCTGGACTGTTTCACCCAACCCACCATCTCTAGGAGGCTGGTGCTTGTGCTCTGCCTTTAATGCCAGCCTTTTATTTTCTTATTACTTTTCCCACCACTGTACTTGTCTATGAAAAATGAACAAAATAAAGTTTTGTCAGCTGCATGTTTCTCTTGTCAGCTGTTGCAGGCCATGCTCAGACTTTCTGCTGCATTCATATAAAGCCTATCACTATAAACCCCATACAGTCCAGCTGTGCAGCCCCAGAGGTACCGCAGCAGACACAAGCACTGGTTGCTCAGCAATGCCTTTAGCTCCTGCTGCACAGTTGTTTCAGCTATCAGGGATGCCTGGTTTTGTGCAGACATGTTTTGAACTTCATATCTAACCAAAATAAAACTACAGATACAACCTGCATGTGTCTGTGATTCAGAAACTGCATAGCAAAAGAGGCCTCTGGATCAAAGAGAAGCAAGAATGTCCTAAGGTATTTTGGGGCTGCTCAGAAGAGCTACCCTTTAGAATAAGAGCCTGTTGAGGAAGGATGCATGTTCATGTAATTACATTGTTAAGAACTGATGCAGAAATGCCAGCATTCATTGACGTGTTACCAAAAATTGCTGGCACCTCTCCTGTGGTTCAATGGCCCCATGAGTACCAGTCCCATTCTACCACATCCCTGAATTCAGATTATACTACAGAAATGAACACAACTGCACTTAAAAACATTACATAGAAGACTATTACTTAGAAATATTTCTATAGAAGAGATAAGCAGTTCTATTGTTCTTAAATTAAAAGCATAAAATTTGGGAGTTTGTGGATGTGGTAATAAATCTCTTTAAACTCTCCTACCAACACATCTTACCAAGTTTTTTCCAGGTCATTGTCAGTGTGGCTTCAAACATATTTAATGTCAGCTGTATTTTTCCCTTTCACAGGTTTTGTCTCTCTTTGAATAAGTTATTTGAGAAAATTTGCCCCCTCTTATGATCTTTGAATGTGATGCCAAGTCTGTCCCAACCTGGGCACAAATACAACCAGTCAAATAAAACAAATCAGTCATTTACAAAACAAACAGATCTGGTCAATGCCACCTTGTCACCCACTGCAGTGTGAGGACCAGGGCTGTGCTTTGGGTCAAGCATTCTCAACCACAACTTGTATTACTGAATTAATCTTAATGGAGAAATGGCATGATTAGGAACTCTCCTCCCCATGTAGATCTCTTTCCTTAGCCCTGCTGGTTGTGCAAGTCACCTGCAGGATTGGCCATGAAAAAATGAATGTCTGGGAAGCACTCAAAAAATTGTGATGCACAATTATCCTCTATGGTTCCTTGGCAGCCATAGGCTGGAAACTTATTCCCAAGATTTCCCAACTTGCTTTTTGCACAGTTCCCATGCATTTCTAATCATGACTCTTCCCTAAAATTCCAGTAACTCTCCCCTTAGGAGAGACCCAAAACTGAATTTCCAAATTTGGTGGACATGGGTCTTCTGTAGTTGATAACCACACAGCACACGCTACACTTGAGGTCATCTTGCATCCTTCCAGCATATAGCATATTTTGAAAAAAAATTGGCCTTTGGTGAAGTTTGCCCCTTAATCTCACGTGAATCCCACTCCTGCCTGGTTTGACTCAATGTCACTGTGGTGACTGGGTGGCCTGTGCCCTGGAGGGCTGGGGGGACCCAGGGTGACACAAAGGCAACACGGTGAACACTGCCTGACAATCTGTGTAAGAAATGCCCAGCCTGCAGCTGCTTCTCCCTGGGACCACATGTGGAAATCCTCTTAAAGCTCTATGGTGCTCTCAGACAGAAGACTCAGGGGAGTGGGCAGGGAGTAAGTGGGATACAGGACAATATTTTGTTATTTCTGTGAACTACAAGGGTTAATTGTTTTCTATTTTTTAATCCTCATGCTCATTTCTATCTTTTCAAATCATCTGTCTGGCTTCTGGTCTTTAGCTGTGCTCCTTCTAGCATTAATGTGTTGTGTCTATCTTCATGTTTACCATCAGACATCGTCCCCACAGAGGCTTAAGGATTTGGAGGTTTTGTAGGTCTTAGCCCCAGACCCTTCAAGGGTACTGCCCATAAGTACATTGGTGGTCTACAAGGAGCCCATTTGTTGCTATCATCTTTGCCTGAGGAAGGCCTTCTCTTTGCTTGTTGCAGATGATATTTTGATCTGTGATAGATTCTGCCAAGTATGTAAAACCCTGATAATCATGCATTGTAACATGGAAGTAAAGCTGAGCTTGGTTTGTAAGTTAAAAGACATGCCTGTTAAAAAACACTAAAAAAATGTTCAAGAATGCTAAAAAAAATACCCTAATGTAGTAAATCACCTGCCCCTTGGTGTCTGATGACCCTTAGGATGCTTCCTCTATGCAGCCTCTTTGTCTTCACATTTGCTCTTTCATGTTTTTTGTTTCTAATGTGATGTTCTGTTTTCCTACTGTTAAGGAATGCTTTTTCTGTTTCCCCCTTGACTGGGGGCAAGTTGCAACCTCTTCATCTCTCCCTTCCCTGCAGACTGGGCTGCCTGTAAGACCCCATGCTTATGTGAGGTCCCACAGATTTTGCCCAAATGGAGTTTTACTCCCTTTTCTTCACTGTACTTTACTCACCCACATCAAACAGTGCTGAAACTGTTGCTTAGTTGAATTGAAACCCGGCTGCCTACAAAGGAAGAGGATACATAGAATTGGGTTTTAAGTATTTGCAACATACTTTGAAGGAAAAAGATTATATTAAACAATCTGTTTAATATAGGGAATATATTAAACAATCTGTTTAATATAAGGAATATATTAAACAATCTCTGTGTGTGACACCAACAGGGAGCAGAGCACTGAAAATCTGGTAGGATTGCAGTGGGGAATGCAGCCTAAAAAATCAATGACATGGCATGTCCAGAAGGTGGATCTAGAAATAGCAAGTGTGGTAACTGCTGAGAGGTATCATGTTCCTGGGAGTGGGTCGCACACAGTAAGAGCAATCCAGGCACGGCCAGCCCCCTCTCTGAGGAGAACGGTCCTGCCTTGTCCCAGCACAGACCCAGCCACTGCACAGGGATCACCAGGGATGTGTTTGCCTGGGAAAGGCCGGGAAAGTGATGAGTGGGGTGAGAGACTGCTTGTGCCAGATTATTTTATTTTCTTACATGGCATGCCTGTTTTGATAGGAAGGCAACCAGATTGGGAACTGGAGGCGGTTGGGATCTCAACACAACCCGTTGGCCAAAGTCCTTCACAGAGCACAGGGTGAGCAAAGTGAAGGGCATGGAAAAACATCTGCCTGGGAAAAACATCTCCCCAGGGTTTCTCCCTGGGCTTTTCTTGCCCTCTCTGGGACCCAGGTCCTCTGAGAGAGATAGATTTTGCTCAAACAAAAGAGACCATTATGGTCCTTGTGACCATTTGATTCAGGCTATAAAATGCTGTTTGCTACCTTCTGACTTAAATCACCAGTTGTAGTTTGCAAGTGAGACTGAGATATTTTGCTTTCCTGGTTATTGCTCCTTTCCCATGTCCAATGACTGATATCATGTGTGTACACGTTCAGTGGTGGAAACATTCTGGCATATGCAAGTGGATCAGGCTGAGGCTCCTAAGCTATGCAAACGCACAATTCTCCCCAACTGAGAAATACCACGGACTAGTTGTAGCAAGACTTCTTGTTTTGGCCTCTGGAGCACACATTCTTGGTGCTGTCAATTCCTGCAATATTTATTTTGAAGACATAGCTTCTAGATCCATGTAACTAGCTACGAATCGTAGCCCTCTCTTACTTTACCGCCCCTCACCCTTAAAAGTTTCTAGTCTTCTTGTTGAGGGCGAAAACTCTAAAAAAATGAATCCTGAGGCAAAAAGCTAAGTGGGGATTCACAATGAGCTGGCATTTTCGGGATAGCCCCGCTTCCCGTGATTTTTGACCGCTCCATCTTGGTTTTTTTCTGACACTTGAAGCTGCCACCGAGGCTGGCGGGGGAGGGTGGCGCGGAGCAGCGGTGCGAGCCCCGGCAGCACAGCGCTAACAACACGCGGCCGCATTTCTCTTGCGAAGGGGGAGCCTTTCCACCTCCCCGATTTTATACGGAGCCAGCCTTCTCTTAGTCGGTCCAGTCGGTCCGCGGCCCTGCTCATGTTTTCCACTGGGGGGGAGGACGAGAGAGGGAAGACGAGGGCGGAGGAGGAGGGAGGGGGGGAAAGTTGCTTGAATTTGCGAGGGGCGAGAGCCGGCGGTGGCGGCGCGCTGCTTCTTTCCACTGGCTGGGGGAGCTGCCAATCTGTGTTGTAATCCTGCAGGAATTTCTGCGGGGTTTAACTGGGAGCCGCGGCGCCGCCGCCGCGCACTCGGGGCGGAGGGAGGGCGGCGGAGCNTGCCAGCCGAGCGCGGGGCGCGCAGCCCGAGCCTTGCTCCGTGGCATCGCCGTCCGCGGGGCACTGGGCTGGCTCGGGGGGGGCATCTGTTGATAGTTGAGCGGGCTGCAAACGGCAGGCACTATTCCGTCAAGAAAAGCAAGAGAGACCCCCCCCCAAAAAAAAAAACCGCAAAACCATCAACAACAAAAAAACCCCAAACAACCCCAAAAAGCAACAAAACCCCAAATACCCCCACGAAGCCGAGAGGACCACCCTGCCGCAGCGGAGCACCCTGCCGCCCTCCAGCGAACCTCGGCCGAAGTTTGCCGCGACGACCCAGCCGCCAGCCGGCCCCGGAGCCCCCCCGGTGCCTCTCTCCCTGCCTCTCCGGAGGAGGGGCGGCTGCCCGGCGGCCGCGAGGTTGGGACCGGGAGCGGGGGCTTGTGCCCCGTCCCGGAGCAGCGCCGGGAGCCGCCGGGCCGCCCTGTGTCCGAGCGGCCGCCCGAGGACATCGCCGCCTCTCCCCGGCTTCGCGGGCGGTGAGGTGGGAGCGTCCCTTGCAAAATCCACTCCTCACGGCCCGTGGCTAAAAAGAGAAAAAAGGCAGAAACTACCCGTGGCTGCACGGCTCAGGAGCTCCCAGACCCCTCAGACAGAACGCCTTGCGCGCGTCCCGGCCAGCTCCCGGTCGCGGCTCTGCGGAGCCCGAGCCTGCTGCGCACCCGGCCGGCCCTTCCCCAGGGGCTCGCCGCGAGGTGCTCGGGATAATGCTGCTGTTTACACTTTTTCCGTGCCACGAGTGTATTCGCTAACCGGGCCCTCTGCTTAATGCAATTAGCTCTGTTGCCGGGATTTGTACCTCTGGGAAAGCCTCTCTCCGGCGAACCTCCCACCCTTTCCTGGCAGGAGCCGGCTAGGACCGGCCAAAGGGTTTTTTGGTCTGTTCCATGTGTGGATCGGAGATTGTCTTGAGGGAAGGGGTATGCAAATGACACTGATGGAGTGTTTGGGCATATATTAGGAAATGATAAATTGAGGTTTCAATATGAAATTAAAAAAAAACCATGACAATTTAATCCAATTAAAATGAGCCGCTTCACTGAACTAAATAACGTCACTAGCTTGGGTTAACTTTTGAAGTTCTCTAGCTGTTGTATAAATTAGCAAGTCATAGCCTTCATAAAAACTGGCTCATCGTTAGGGATTTCTAAGGGTACAATTGCAAAACACTTTCTTAAAAACTGATTAAAAGAGGGTTGGGTAGAACACTGACCTTTGTTTCCGCTAAGTATGGCTGTGCTGCCGAAACACCCTTGGCTAATGAGCTACAATATCCTTTAACTTTATAGAAATGCTGTTAGTACGAAGTTCTGTGATGGTGGAGTAGCTATTAAACTGCCACAGTAATTAGCAGAGTATTAAGTTTGATGGGTTTTTGCCTTAGGATGAACACACTGTGGCAGTGTGAGGTGGGTTGTTGGGGCATATCCCGTGCGGTGTGGTCCAGGGGGCAGGGGGGAGAGCGAGGTGGGGAGAGCCTGCCTGGCTCTGCTGCAGCGCACTTACTGCTGCCAGAAAGTTGTGGAGGGGCTGAAAAAGTAAAAGGAGGTTGGTATTTTTCTTTCACCTCCCTTCTTTTTCCTTTAACTGTGCCTGGCAGCAGCTTCATGATCCCTTAAGATAGGATTTTGTAGACCAGTCTCTGGGAAAAGACAGATGCCAAATCTGTGTTCTCTGCAGAAGTCTGTCCTTGTCATAAGAAGAATTCTGTATGGAAATAAAAAACCCTCCCAGCTCTCCAGACCACTGTCAAATGGATTTAGCTCTAAATTTCTTCATGTTTTTAGATTCTGCTATTTATTATCATTTTCTAGGCAAAACCATAAGGTAAAAAATCTTGTTTCTGATGAAGTAAATTATCCACGAGTCTTTTGAGCAGAGGAGTGGGAAGCTGCAGCAGATATTGTTTCTTGAGGCAATGAGTTCCCTGTGTTTGGTCCGTGTAACCAGCCAACACTTTTACTGGGGTGGGCCAAGGAGATGTTAGCACTGTGTAAAGAATGCCCTGGCAGTGAGACCTGCCACCGAACGAGGACGGGAGTGGTTTGTCGGTGCTGCGTGCGTGCTTTGTGAGCCGTGATGTGGGCTGTCGCACCGCAGCTGTGCTCTGCGGTGCCTTGCCAGCTCCCCCGGGGGAGCAGCTGCTTCAGGACAGAGCTGTGATGGAGAGGGAGAGAGGGACCCAACCTGTGAGTGCCAGCCTGCACACGGTGGCAAGTGTTACCCACACCAAAGCTGGTGGATTGCAGCTGGGGCTTGCAGAGTGCTTTGCTGCCGTCAGCGCAATGTGCAGTGAGACATCACATTACAGTGGGTTCTGGTAACCTGTGTGGCTGGGGGATTCACCCAGGCTTGGCTGAATGGCAAAAAATGTGCTTTCTAGCTACCTTGAAAGTTTCTTGGTTTGTTTATAAGAGAGGGAAAGACAGTGATGTGAAACTGTTGGAAAGAAAAGGAAAACTGTTCCTATTGTGAGTGAGAGGCCTGATGCACCTTTTAAAAGGTTGAGCCCCTGAGCCCAGTCCTGATGATGTTGGGAGCCAGCTTTTGCTGATTTTAATAGCACCAGAGAGCAGTGCCAAGTATCCAGCTGTAGTTGTCAGCTCCCATTCGGAGGAGGTTGATAAACCTTTCGGTTTCGTTCTAGTTTGCAGCAGTGGGACGAATGGTTTTCCAGAGCTTGTGTGACAGTCGCATCCTCTCTGCATGCCCAAGTGCACATTGAGAAACTTTGCTGGCTAGCAGGTTGTGCTGCATACTGCAGTGTTACGGTGCTGCTCTCCTCACAGAAGGTTGAGTCCATCTCTCCCCAGGAAGCTTCTGGAGTCTGGAGACTGCTTCACATCATTGCTACATGCTTGTGGGGCTGGATTTGGGACTTTCAGTGAAACAGAGCACTGGGGCATCACCTGAGTGGTCTTTTGGTTTCTTGTGTAAGCATCTGACTGCTGAGTTGTTAGCATAAATATAATCATTGAAAGATGATCCAAGGGTGATATTTGGTATATTTTTCAGAAATATTTAGTATTTGAGAACCATGATGCTGTAATTTTCCTACATTTGTTTCTAATGGTTACTTTGGTTTTGGAATTTGGAAAATTGATAGTGTGTTGGAGAGGAAGAATGTTTTTTTGAAAAAGGCTGTTAGACTTCAGAGATAGTAATTAGAGGAAAAGAAGGGCTGAAGAGATAGCTGGTATTTAAATTTATATGCTGTATGTGTCTCTTCTATGTGTGTTAAATTTGCTTTGTCAAATAAGTTCCAAAGAAGGGAGGAAGTCTTTTCAGTCTGTATTTATTTCTACCCACTTCTAATTCACATGTACCTTTTCTTCTCACTGTGGAATTAATAAATGTTCATCCATTGCTGTTTGTGGTTTGGCAACACCTGGAATCTGTCATGTTTGCTTCCCTTGCTCTGACTGAACTTCTGGGTTCTGCCATCCAACAGCTCCCTGCATTGCCACGCACTGGAAATTCTGGGGTGCTCTGGGGTTGGCCACCAGTCTTGGGTATTACAGCCACCCCTTAGATGGATGTTCTCAGGAGCCACTTTCTGGAAATGGGTTTCCCTCTAAGGTTAGATTATCATTTAAAAATTAAAGAACAGATGAATCTTGACCCCAGATCAAACACTGAAGTTCCTCTTTTTAATATCTTAGCCCAGAGGTCTACATTGGAACTGACTTAGTATTGAGACCTGAAGTGCAGAGATGTTTTCTCTGCATTTTTTCCTAGATCCGTATCAAAGAAGTAGATGAGAGCATCATCTTTGGGAACAAGTCAGGACAAATATCTTAGGGTTTGAAGCTGGGTGCTGGGATTGTGGTTCTTGGGCAGATAACACCTCTGTGGTAGGTTTGAGACAGTTACTGCAGCTAATGGCATAAAGATGATGGGCTTTGGAGAGTGTGGAGTAAGTCTGGAATTTGCTTGGAGATTTGGTGGATGTAAGTTTCTGTAGTCCTAAATTAAGTGTAATCTCAGGATGACAAGATAAAGACCTAATTTCTTGACTAGTAGGGGTGCAAGGCATGAGAAGTCACACGTCAAACACACAGCCATGTTCTAATGCCTCTGGGAGAGTGGGGTGGATGGTGGAGAGCTGCCTGCCATCCTTGGTGGGGAGCGTGGCATTTTGGCAGGGCTTCCTGAGCTTGGAGATGAGCCTGCAGAGGAGCCAGTTGTTTGCAGAGTTCTCCATTTGCACTGCTCTTTGTGGCGAGTTGTCTTTATAAAATGTCAAGCAGAGGCATATGGATGGCATTTATTAATTACATTTTCTCCCAAATTGACTTTTGCCATTGGGCAATTTAAACATCTTGCTTATGGCAAAGAATTGCAGGCTTTAGTAAAGCTCAATGGCTGAACAAAGAGCTCTTGTCTAGTTATGGAGAAATGCTCTTTTGTCTTCTGAATAGATTTGACAGACTATGATTTTTAACATAAATGTTGTGTTTGAGATTGGCAAGCTTATTTGAGGCCTCATATAAGACCTTACTTGAATCTGAATCATAAAGATGCCCTCTGTGCTGCTGCATTTGAGAGAGGATGCACAAGTCATAAGCAAGTGATTTGGTCCACATTCAAGTCACTTTGCAGTTGGTGTTGTAGGAAGCATAAGAGAATTACTGGAGGCTGTTCTATGAACAGCTTGTTTGGTTATCTTCAGTTCAAGCTTACAAGGCGGTAATAAATTGCTATCTATAATCTTTTCGGGACTAGTAATTTATTCATAGGTTACATGACACTATTCAGTGATTCGGGAACATTATTTCTCCTGCTCACATTGAAGTATAATTTGCAAGCTCTGGAGTACAGACTACACTGGTGTTTGACCCTCTAATAATGACAGTTCTCTGTATGTATGTTGTTTTCTTGATTAGCTCAGTCCTGGGGGATGCTTTCAAAAGCATACTAGATATTTAGGCAGAAAAACAGAATATGTGTAATCCTCAGAAGTACTGGAATACTGATTGCAGTGGGAGAAAATGTAGTATTTAACAGCCATTTGCAACAAGTGCATTTGCGCTGAGCAAATTATTTTTGTTGATGTCTCAGGCAGGAGTTTCATTTAAAGTGAAATAATGACTGATAGGGTGGTGATGAATCTGCAGAAATTGGCCTTGTCCATAGATAGGCTATTAGAGTGTGGTATATATAAGCTGTGCTTAACTAAAGCCTGAGCTGGTCTGCTCCATCTTAAATCTCTAGTTTATATATAAACAACTTCTTCAGAAATCTCCCTTCTAAGCTAAATTGTTTTGTTCCCAAGGTGAATTGATTTGGGGAAGTTCAAATAAAAACCTGTTTGGCTGTGTTTGAGTTGTGAGGGTGAAGATAAATACATTGTATTTTTATTAATAGTAAGGAGACAAAGGGACTTAGAGAAGGTCAAATAGCCTGTGGTATACACAGGCACAGAATCAAAATGTTCAGAAGCCAGCATTGTGATTAACAACCAGAATATATTGTGTGTATTTAAATATTATGCTGTCAGACATGTTTTGTTCCCGTTTGATTAACCATAATAATGCATCATTTTCTCTAGAGGTGCTTCCACACTAATGGAAGTCGCTTGTCACCTTTGAAATTGGTGTGAGGTGACCCATCCCTGTTATTTGAAGTGTATTTCAGAAGTGTGGCTGTCTGTGTGGACTGAGAGGACTGATTCTCACTAAGCTGTAGGAAAGTGCTGCTAAAGTAATATAGCCTGGGGATGATGTGCCTTCCCAGGGAGCAGTTGGGTGCATGATCAGTGTAGCATCAAGACTAAGGATGTTTCAGTAGAGAGCAGAAAAATGTATTATACTTCCTGCCCCATGAATTAATAACCTAACCAGGTCTTCTCTCTCCCACCTTCTACAGGATCTCTTCTCATATGTCTGTCCATTAATTATACAAGTAGAAGCAAGCTTTCCTCTTTCTCTGGGCTGAGCTGTATTAATTCCAGCTGTGTTGATTCTTCAGTATCTGCTGGAGTAGCTGGCTGGACACAGTACCTGAAGGGCACAGCCAAACCCCACCCACTTGATATCTTTTGGCTTTAAGAGCTGAGTCTTGTTTGCTTTTTGGACTGCGGTCTGCAGTCCAAAAAGAAATGGGTTTGACTACCTTGTGTGTGTTGCAGGCTGCAGAGATGAGCAATGTCCAGGAGACAGATTCTTCCTTTTCCAGGTTGTTTATTTGTGCTCACTCTGGATGCAGAGACTCCAGAATCAGTATGTCACTTGAACTGCTTACCAGGTGAAAGCACCCACAAAGCCTTTCCATTCAAATCCTTTTCAAGTGCAGTTCCATGTTCTAATACGTAGTCACTGAGGTGTGACATTTGTGGTGTTCTTATAATTCAAAATGAAAACCTGCAAGGGAAGCAAAGCAGAAAGGTGAAGGTAGTTCGCAGTAATGGAAACACACCATCTTTGGGACAGCCAGAAATTGAGCTTCCGTTGAATAGAAATTTGTGACATTGCATAAATAAAAATAGATATGTCTTAGTCCTATCAATAATGATAATAATGTATAATTCCTACAGCAAGGATGTGCATGAGGTAATGCTGCTGAGAAGCAAGATTTTGACCATTTTTGTGGAAGGCAGATTGCAAAACCTGTAGGTCTTGTCCTGTCTGTGGGCTGAATCTTCTCCCATTGGGGAGCTCAGAGGCACTTGGTACTTGCCAGTGGTGGCAGTGCAAGCACAAAGGAAAGTGTTTGTCCAGCAAGGAGAAGGAGCATTCATGAACAGCGTGTGTGGAATTTGGTTGTGTTAGTTACAGGCTTGTGTAAATGTCATTGAGAGAAGGTGTAAAGTTCTCAGGAACTGCTGAGGCAGTGTCCGAAGTTAGAAGATTAATGCTTTAGAATAATTGCTAGCTTAAACACATGTAGCATCTGCAACTCACAAATCATCTTCTCCATGGCATAACAAGAAAAATGGCTAGTCCTGGAGATAGATGGAAAAAGTTATTAAAGTGCCATGTGTATATTCTAAATTATTGTCTTTGGTGAAGCTGTTTATGATTTTCCAGACATGTGCTCTTTGAATATTTCTCCTCCATAAAGGCTGGTTTTTTTAAAATATGATATCTAAAATGTCATGAGATGAAACTTCCTGGGGTACTTCTGAAATTATGTGTTCACAGAGACTGTCTTCCACAGAGCATTCAGCACTGACCTCTCTCCAGCTGTTGCAGCTCTAGCTTGAAAGGTCTTTGAAACTTTGTGTGTGTATGTGTTTTATATATAATTTTATTCTATATGGAGCTCTATTTTACATATATTTTAACTTTTTTATTCTGTTGTGTGTGTGTCTTTCAAGTGTCAGGACAAGAAATGCCCCAGAGAACGTGCTTCCCATTTAAATAAACAGGACAAAGTTTCTCTCAAAATTGTATTAATAATTTTCTTGGCCTGAATTAGTGGGGAAGGATCAGCCTCTCTGACTTTATTTAACAGGAAAAACGTTAAACAAAAGGTGTTCTTTTCAATTTTTTTTCTTGTTTCTTCACTTGTAATTTAATACAGCAGTTTCATAAATTTTCCCCTGTATGTATGATTTGATCCTCAATAGCTTCCATTGGTGCTTTTGGTTTGATTCTCCAGCACAGCCTTTTCTCTGCCTTCAAAGCCCTCGTAAGGGGACAGGCATGGCCATAACTGTAAAATGTGAATGAGCTGGAAAAATTTGGGTCTAAGGAGAAAAACTGGGAATAGTGGTTAGCATAGATCTGTACCCGACCTGACCAGGCTGCGAGGTCCCATCAGAGCTGCTGTGACCTGAATGGACTCCTGGCTCAGCAGAAACTGTCTGTGTTGCAATTGAATTTGCCTTTTTATGGCTTTTGACCAAAATATTTCAGTGGACATGTCTGTCTGCTGCATGGAAGCATGACAGATGTTTCTAGAAATTTCCAGAGAGTTTGGCAGTGACCAAGCCCTCTGGCAAACCATGAGATGATTTTTGCTCTTCTGGTAGGAGCTGTGGTCCTTCCTACAGCACAGAGCATCCGTTGGTGTGCAGAGGTTAGGAATGCTGTGAAAGTGTTGGAAGAAGGAACAAGTCTGATAACTGACTATAAGGAGATACATTATTTCACAGCCTTAAATAATGAAGACTCATGATTCATTTTTGGATAATGTTTTGACATCTCAGTATTGCTTGATGGTCTGACTGTGCAGTGTTTGAGGGTGAGGAAAGTAGGTTCCCTGGTCACCTGGTAAAAACAGACTTATCTCCTTAAAGTCTGCTGGTGCCAGAGGAGGCAGAGCCTTGGAGTTGAGTTTGTCTGCAGTCAAACTGCCTATTGCAGATGTTTTTCTCTGGTGCTGTTTAGCCCAGCCAGCCATGCCCTGTTGGAGGAGCAGGGCTGTATCTGCAAGGGGGATCTCTGCCTTTAGTGGGGCTCAGGCTCAGTAATAAATAGCTTTTCTGCTGCATTGGAGAGGCAGTTGTGTGCCCATGCCATTGGCTCTCCCTGACAGAGGGAACTTCTGAGCTCCTGGTAACACAGAGCACTTGATTCAAAATGGTTTGAGACAGTACTCTTAATAGTATTGCTGCCATGAAAATGCCACTTCTTGTCTGTTTTGCAACTGTAGGGCATTAGAAAGGGGAAATTACCTTTCTTTTCTTTTGATTTTTTTCTTACGATAATTCATAGCTTGAAAAGCTTATTCTGCCCTTGGCTGGTTTGGGTTTTATGCTTACACTAATGTTGCTTGAACATATCTCTCCTATTTAACCAAAAGCTGGTGACTTGGCATTTTGATGTAGGTCTCCTCTGGTGGACACCTTGAATTGGTCTTTTGCCTGGTAACATAAACGTAATAGTAATGTAGATTTTCTTATACTTTTTTTGAGAACCATTAGTGTTGTCTGTTAAAGAAGTCTTCTGGGTTTCTGAATATTTTGTGATGCTACTGACTTCATGTGCCAGTCAGTATTTAATTTTTGAGTTTTTTCCTCTGACCTTCTCTGTCTGCACTGAAAGAATTTGGAAGCTTTAGGTAATGACAAAAAATCCCCTTAGTTTAGAGGAAGAAATGTGGTGGTTCTATAATGTACAGGTAGGAGTCTCTGTGATTCTTCTTTGCCATTTCTTATTGTTTCACCTAACATCTGAGGCTTTCCTCCTCTGGTTTACATGGGTAAATGTATTTGACTTGAGGAACCTGATGAGGACTGAGGAGAACTTCTGGCAGATGCTGTCATTTCTTTAAAAAAGGTAGGATCCCTTGTCATGAAGGTTGTTGCTGTACAGACAGAGCTGGCACAGTTCCCACATAGTAAAGTTGCTCACATGGCATTTCTGTATTTGTGATCAGAGATGAGGGGTCCTGAGGGAGGATTAGCGAGAATATTTTTGGGGATTTCTCTATGGCTTCCTAGAGATGCACAGAAAAAGCTAATCTCTCTCTCTCTCTCTCTCTCATTATTCAATTCAGCTAATCTAATTGGAAAACCTCCTTAGAGCAGTCTCTGGCAGCTAGCTGTAGCAGCTGTACAATTAGTAGTGTCACCTAACAGGAGAACAAAACAAGGAGCAGTAGGAAACTGGAGTGGGATGTTTTGGTGTATCTTAACAATCCTCCCAAGGACCAAGCTTGCTAGAGTGAATTCATCTGTGAATTTTAAGAGCTTAAAAAACCTGAGGAAAAGTCTGAATTTTCAAAGACTTAAAATTCTGAATGGCACGATGAAATAGTTTTGAGGTTTGGGCATTGTTGTAGGTTATTTATAGATCAGTTTTTTAATGAAAATTTACACAAACATGACTGGATATGGGTCTGGTGGGCTCTACTGCCTATTCCTCAGAGTGTGAACAGTAAAGCTGAGCAGGAAAGAGGTGTATAATAAACTGCCTTATATATATGGGGACATTTCCTTGGCATTTTCCCTCCCAGCTTGGCTACTGGACTGTGTTTATTTACAGATAGTCCTGAAGGCCATCAGGAGCGAGAGCTGGCATGGAGGAGAGCAGCAGCCCCATCAGGAAGTGATGGAGCCATTGGCAATGATGTTCCCTGGTGGCACAGTCCAGGGCTATACCTAGGTACAGGAGGGCAGAGGCAGGTTTGCATTTGAATCACCAGCTTGGCACTTTACAGCTTCACATCATTAATTACTATGATGCTAATGCCATTTAGCCATCTCTCTGTATTCAGGGAGCATTTAGATAAGAGCATATGTGGGGCAAGTCATGATTTAGCAATCTCTGTGGAGTTACGTGGTTGTCATATTTGAAATGTGTGACCTGTGGTTATAAAGGATAGGTTTTGGAAGTGCTATTAACCAAGTGGCATATGTCAGGGACTGGAAAATCTAGGCTATTTATAATTATCCACAGGTGGAGGGGGAAGCAGCAATGCATAATACCAGTAATAATTATCAGCAGTATAGAAGTTCATCTCTTAAGCCGTTGGGTCTAATGCACTAAAAAGTATTTGATCTGAAGCCTGGCACAGCCTTCAAATGGAGCCGTTCAAAGGCGTCCTGACCTAATTTTGCTGCAGAAGTGTGTGAGTCTTTCTCATTCCCCTAATTTCTTTCAGAAGGTTTCAGTGATAAAGTCTTCATCCTCTACACATGCATTTATTTTACTGCAGAACTTTTGAATAAAAACAGCACTTGCAGGCCAGGTGGTAAATATAGTGCTCAGCTTAACAGCAAAGACATTCAGTTTATCAGAGACATGTCCGCCTGTGTTTTGCAGTTGTCAGTTAGCTTTCCTTAAGACTTCTTTTTATTTGCTGGATTAATTTTTTATTTTTTGTGATTAATTGAAGTTCAGTGCTGGCTCTGTACCTGTGAGTAAAGGCTTTGTATTATGATGAACTTCTATTTTAGTGAAAACCTCTAAAGTTTAAAGCAGCTTATAAATAGAAGTTTGCTTTCTTTTCAAGGGAAATAAATTATTACATTATAAGGCATTGTCCATGTAGCTATGTAGATTTATCAGTTAAAGCATAAGTGCTTTGACTTTCCTCTGAATAAATCAAAGCAGATGTAAGACATGTCTTAATGGACTTTTGTCTTCAAAATAAAATGGGAAGAAAACAAGTTTATTTTTCAACAGTGGCAAAATAGAGTGTACTGCAGGGATGGGCAGTGCTCTCTGTTATTGTGTGTGTTGGTTTAGACTGTTTCTATCAGAAGATAAAAACTAACAGAGCAACACAAACTGAAGGCTTTTGAATTCTGTCTGACCTGTCACTTGTACAATTTCTCATGCTATTATCACCACAGTGGTGGTGTAAGACTACCAGTTTCCTACCAGAAGCGTTGCTTTTTGTTCAGCATGGGGTGTTTTAACTTGTGCTGGTGATATTTCTGAACAATACTGCACAGTACATGGTAACTGTAGTGCACTTAATTGTAATTTATACCTGAAGTTATTTATTTGCTCTTTTTCTTTGCAATCTCTCGTGCTTCCAACCTCATTAGACTGATTTTTTCTTTCGCTCCTGCTGCTTTTGTGCTATCAGGCACAAAAGGTAACTGTTAGCATTGGCACTGCTCTTCAGTCTCATGTTGCAAGTACAAGATCCAAGAGCAGAAGAAAAGGTAGATGGAAATCTGGGCCGGCTCTGGGCCTTTGCCCACTCTCAGGAATCCTTCTGCTCACTCAGCTCACAGTAATGAAAAAGAGGGAGCGGGGCAGAGTTGGTTGTGAGTGACCAAAGTTTTGGCAGAGCTGTTGGCAGGAAGGGGATGCTGGACTGCTGACATGTCTTGGCCAGACCTTAATTAAAGGAGAAGCCTGGAGGTGACTGGTTTGGGCTGGAAAAGAGTTGCTGTATCAGGGATGCTAATTCCATCTTTGACTCATCAACTGTGTCCGTTCGACAGCACTGGAGCACGCAAACCAAGCGTTTAAGCAGACATGGATCATTTGAGCACTGCATCCCTCATCCCCTTTGCTTTTTGGAAAGTGAGTGTGTGGAGCCAAATGTTGCAGCTTGGCATTTCTGTCTGTTCTTTGGCTTTTCTTGGAAGACTTCCGTGTTCTCCCTTCTGACTGCGGAAGGATGGGAATGATGGGTGCAAATTGCTCCTCCTCTGATCTACAGCCTCACTTCAAAACTTATTTTGTGCAAATGACCATTTGTCTGTTTAAGTGATCAGTAACTGTGTTCGCTCAGATGGAGGGGGAGCCGTCTGAAGTTGGGACTAGCTGAAGTGTCAGATTACTGAGGGCACTATAATCAAGGTGACAGCTGCTTTCCTTATGCTATACTGAAACAAAATACCCCAACCATTCAACAGAGCCTCACCAAATACATTAACCTCAGTGTTTTTACTCTTTCCACAAGTTGGTGGATTACTTAGCACTCCTGGCTAATGAAATACAGGAGTGCTAATGTCCCTCCATGGATACCAGAGGGGAAAATGTTGAGTGTTGCTACCCCAAGAGAGCAAACGCTGTGTGAGCTAATGACCGTACTCAAGACCTGCAGTGCAGGGAGGGAGGTGGTTTCTCCTTGGGTGCTTGTGCTCCCTCTGGAGATGCTGAGCCTGGCATAGGGAGGGCTGGGATTATCTGTGGCTCAGCAACTGCTGTGTGGATGCACACCTCTCCATACCCTGTGTGGTGAGCAACCTGTTAACCCAACCCTGTCTCCCTCCCACCCCTTCAAGGTATTTGCACTTGCCCTTAAGTAACCATTTCTTTCTTTGGCTTCTTAAGCTGACACACTTTGACGTACTCAGGGGTGAAAAATGGGAGGTGCTTCTTGAAATAGCCTTGATGTGCTGTACAGGAGAAGCCTTGTTTGAGGAGCAGGCTATGAGAGTCCTCTCTGAGCTCTTTTTTTACCTCCCTTTGACTAATACCAATTTGTTTTATTTTAAAGAAAAACTCGTGTGGGTGTCTTAGCCACAGAAAAAAAACCCCACAAAAATACCTTGCTGAGGTTTGGGTGCAGTTTATTTCCAGTAATGAAGGGCAGGCCTGTGTAGGGAAGAAGTTTATGTGGAAGAATGGGATAAGTGAGACTATTAGAATGTGCTGGTCCTGGGCTTTATTGTGGGACTTCGAGTGAAGTTTTGGGAATAATCATCTGGTACAAAGCCTCTTCTTAATATTCACCCCTTCAGAAAGCACTGGTGTTTGGCCTGCCAGAGGCTTATTCTGGGAGCAGTCAGAGGGCTGTAAGCTGTGGTTTCCTTTGAGGCAGAGGGACCCTTTGGCACCTGAGGGTCTGCATGAGAAGGGAGGCTGAAGTGGGAAGCCTGAATCTGTAGAGACAGCAGGAGTGAGACTTAAAAATTGCAGGGGGTAAAGCCAAGAATAATCTTCTAATTGCTGAGCTGCACTGTACAGAAAGCATAGCTTTAGCTGTTGTATCCAACTGCCACATCCCCTCTCGGGTTAGGAAAGGCAAGAAGAAGGAGTAAAGGACTCTGAGAAAATCATCTTGAGTCAAACTTGACTCACACAGGTCTGAAAAAGTGCACTAGGAGTTCCACTGAGTATATTTTAATAGCTGGCTGTAACAGGAGGGAAGCTGGGCAGCCTCCAGCTGCAGAGTTTGCAGGAGACCCCTTCCTTGCTCCCTCCATGCAGCCCTCCTGGTCCTGTGCACTGCCAGTGTGACTGAAAACCCACCTTCCTCTGGCCGAAGAGCCTCCAGCTGACAGAAAAGCACATCTGTGTTACTTCATTTGTGGTCAATTGCATGAAATGTTTCCAGAGTTTAGAGTATGCACTGAGCAGTGCTGATACTCCAGTCAGGGCAAAGAGAAGGGATGAGAGTTAAGTTATTGGCAGAGCATGAACTTAGTGTTTTCTGGGTTTCAGCTGCTCAGCTGTTTCAAAGCACCTAGTTTATTCTTTTATCTTTGCTCAGTCACACCTAACTTGAACGAAGCCTGTGCTCTGCAGAGACTCTTGGAAGACATTAATTTTCAAGTGGAGAAACTGCTCAGTAGTGAGAGAACATGAAAATCTGACAAACAAGTTTGGTACCTCATAATTTTTGCTCATAGAAGATCTGGAGCACAAGGCTCCCCAATAGCAAATTCCCCATCAGCAGAAGACTGGGTGATGCATCCAGACTTTCCTGGGGAACTATTTAACCTTTGCAGGAGGATGGCAGGGCTGTGCCAAGTCCCTACTTGTGCAGCAGAGACCCCACATGTCCCTACTGTCCAAATTCTTGAGATTTTTTTGCTTTAAAATATAAGCAGAATCTGAAACTGCAAGGCTGACTTACTGCATGAGGAGGCATCTTCCAATGGAGGAGGAACAAACCAAGGAAATTAGAGAGTTGTTTTAATAAGATTTTTAAGGCTGGTTTTTTTTTTCTTTTTCCATAATTATTTTTAATCCTCTCCTGCAGACAAGGTAAGATGCATCAGAAGAAGGCAGTGTGTTCATTAGGTGTGTTGCAGGACCTGTGATGACTGACCAAAATGAATAGGCTTCACTGGATGGTCATTGAATACATGCTCTGGAAATAACTCCTCCATTTTCTCTTGGGGTTTGGGAAATGAAGGGAGACTTTCTTTCAGCCCTTCTACTCATTTAAAATAATACACTGGCGTGCCAAGCCGAGCAGGATTAATTTTTTTCTAATGCTGGGAGAAGAAGCCTGTGATTAAGAAACTTGGCAGTGTGTGACTCTTAGTTTTCTTGTATTTTTGATGCTTGTGTTTGTATGCTAGGGTGTTCACAAAAGCACAAGAAAGTGTATTTTTGGGAAAGTTGTGAAATGGATGACATTTTCCAAAAGGACAGTGTGTCTCTTGGCAGCATCATGGTCAAACAAGTAAATATGTAATTACTATGTCATACCCTCCTCACTGTGATTGCAATTCCAGGCAGTCTTGGAAATACTACAGATGTCAAATCCAAGTATTTTTCCTCCATATTTCATTAATTTCAAATTACTTTTAAATTCTATGATAAAGGCTGGATTGATGTACAATAAATAAATACACTGGATTTCTGGTAAAATTAGAATAAGTTAGGGGTGAAATAGCCTGGGACTCCAGTGATGGTGTCTCAGCACTTCCTGTGAGAAAAAGGTATCAACTTCTCTTCACTTTTACCTCTCAGCTGACTCCTGCTAGCAGAGCTCGTTTGGGTGTCTGTATTTCCAATGTGCAGAGATCTTCCCTCAACTAATAAAAATTGTCAAACTCTGCTGAAGGTTTTGTAGAGGAGATGGTGTAATGCTGTGTTACTGCTGCTGATCTCTTGTGTGTACAGAGGGCACTGAGAAAGTCAGATGGAGAGACACAAGGAAAGATTAGAGCCACAGTGTGACTTTACATGCTGAAAACCATTCTGTGACTGCTCACAACTGTTAATTAACGTCATTGCAGAAGATTATGCGTGTTTTGAAAGTGCCTGCAACAGTAGATAGGAGAGAGGCAGCTTTCCCTGAAAAGAAGGGAAAACCTTGAAGAAAATCCATGTACTGTAACTTTTGATTCCTTCTACTTTTGTTTTTGTGGGGTTTTTTTTGTTGCTTGTTTGTTTTTGTTGCATGGAGGATGTGACTACAGTCATTTCCTCACTCTGTCCAAGAGCCAAGTGAAGCACTGATGGAAAGTGAGTGGGTACATGGCATTGTCGTTCCCACGACATGTGCCAGGAGGTGAAAGCTGACTTCTCACCAGTCCCTGAGCTGCTCACCTGCTCCAAACCCTTCCCTCATCAGGGAAGCATAGTAGTGTTGCAAGTAACATGAGAGATGGGAGCAAGAGTAATGTTGGATTTGTTTGTGGGACTTCAAAGGATGACCTAGGGAAGTGGAGATGTTCTTGTGTAGCTCTTGTGAAAACAGAGGACCACCTTCACTAGGAGAAGAAACGGGACAGACTGGCAAGCTGGAGCTGACTGCTTGGGTGGAAAAAACCACTAATACCCGTTGTGGTATTTAACATCTGAACTGATATGACTGTCGTGGCAATACTTAAGCATAATCGAAGGAATTTCTAGCTCCTTCTGCAGCAACAGTAAATCAGTTATTACTTTGTTATGCTCATGTAAGAAGTACACTATCTGTATCTTATCAGTTTTATCTTTGAAAATCTATGTTATTCAGGGCTTTCAGTATATGAATTAGCCAAGTTGAAGTCTGTGCGTTACAGTGCATATGGTTATAAATTCTTACTTACATGGTGAAAATTAGCTAATATTTTAAATGAGATATTAAAACTTACTTAGCTCTTACCTCATAAATATTTATTAGCTGCTAAATATCATTCATGCCTGATGAATGAGGTTCTCCTGGAGGCAGCTTCAGCTGGGAAGGCATCTCTCTTCCTGCCCTCCCTGCCCATATCTACATGAGGCAATGTCTCCCACCTGCTGCTTTTTGCTTGCTGTTGGAATGTCCCTTTTCAGTGCTTGTCAGTGGGTCTGAATGGAGATGTGGGTATCTGGCACTTCCCAGCACTCAGAAAGGGGCTAGTTCTTCAAGACAAATCCTTTTAGAGGTACAAATTTGTTTGTTTCTCAGGGAGGATTGAAATAGATCATCTACTCAAGCAATGCTGTGGCTTTTACTGATGAATTTAGGTGAATATTATGCATGTCACACAGCTGAGTTTCTGAACACATTTTTCTTTTCAAAATCTGTTTTTAAATGTCAGTAGAGTCACCTGTGAAGCTTAAGCATCCAGAATTGACAGGTGTCTTTTTAGGACCAGAGAGTCTTTGTGGAGAGGGAAGTAGGAAAGTACTACTGAAATGAAGCATTAGTCTATTTGGGATTGCTGTTGAGCTTCAGTGTTAGAGGATGTCTGGGTGTTCGAGAGATACCATTATCCAGAACATCCAGAATGTGTGAATGCATATAGAGTTCAGGCTGGAGCAGGCAGGATTTTCTTCAGGACAGGTAAACAGTAATTCATATGTATGCATTATAGCTGTTTGATGGCAAAAGCAAAAACTCCATTTGTAAGGCAGAACAAAGGGGAACCAAAAGGAATTGCCCACAATTGTAGTGGTTTGTTTCTAAAAAAACCAACAGACTAGGTACAAACAAAGCAAAAGAAAATCAGCCCCAAAATTTGTACTGATTTTACCATGATCAGCAAAGGTGTAGCAATCTAGCCTCAAACAACAGCTTGGGAAGTGTTGCTGGGTCTTTTGAAAATAGATTATTGCTAAGTAGTATTTTGCTTATGCATTAAGTGGCAGTTTGCTGCAGACTTGCCTTGAGGAGTCAAAACAAGGTAGGGACTTCACTTTTTCAAATGTGCAGTTCCTGTTGCCCAGCAGTTCAGGGATTTCCACGCATCAGCGTGATCTGCCTGGATTATGGAGACAGATTTAGTTATATACTTTTACCATATAAAAAAGTCAGTGCTTCTTATTTTATTAATTTCCTTTTCAGTCAGTGTGTTCCATGTGAGGTTTTATTTTTTTTTTTAAAGAGACCACAGCATATGAAACTTTGAGGATTAAAAGTAACTTTCAAGGGCCTAATTCTAAATATAAAACATTATTATACCAGTCAACCTTCTAATAAATCTATATAATTTCTTACTCAGTAACAACGCTTAATTACAAGGCAGTTCTCTGCTGCTTTACACTTGGTTTGTAAACTGTGACTGTCACTTTGCAGCTGAACTTACCCTTTGAATAAAGCCTTATGTACCACCAGAGTTAATATTTAAACCAAACCACCCGCTTAAAATTGTATCCCAGTTACATTAAATTAGAACCTCTCATAACAATGTGAGAAGGTTCTTGTTTTATAGCATAAGCTGCTTTCCCACCCTCAGGCAGCAAACTTGAAGTATTTTAAGTCTTCTGCTTGGAAAAAAAATAGAGTCCAGACCTCCAGCTGCACATGGCCATCTCAGCACCACGAAAATAGAAACCGGTGCTATCCGAAATGCATAATTCATCTGGTAGCTTGCAGGCATTAATGCAATGCAGCAAACTCAGTGGCTCCTTCTTGAGCACGCTGTGGGTGAACAGCAGCACTGGGGCTGTGGTGCCTGTGGTTGTGTGCCTGTTGCCAGGCTCTTCTGTCTTGTGCATGGTGAGAAAGGTGCCCTAAGGATGAAATGGGCAGCCTGGCAGGGTCACCTGGGCAGTCAGGAACTCCTCTGCTTTTGGGGAATTGTAGACCAACCTTGCAGCCAGTTAAGTTATGGGGAAACCTAACCTGATGTCTTGGTTGAATGCAAAGAGAAGAGTTGTAGAAATGAATAAACTTCAACTTTCTGGTATCCTCTGGATGAAAATTTATCGGTTTGGGCTTTGTAAAACATGATTTATTCTGAATCTGTATAGGAAAAAGCAGTTTTGTGAGGTATATATTGCTGTATGATAACTTCTTTTTCTTCCTTCCGTCTTTCCCACAAACCAGTATTTGTTTCTCCCCCTCCATCACATCAGTGTTAGTCTAATTGCTGAAGAATTGGGATCAAGATGGTCCTCGGTGTTGAATATTAGAGCAGGGCAGCATAAAGTAGCTCTTGTTAATAGCATCTTTCACCTTGTCTGCTTCTGAGCAAAATTTACTGGAGCATTTATTAATTTCCATTGGGATACTTAGTATTGCTTTTAGTCTTGGTTGTACCTGAGCAAATGCCATTGACTTCAGTGAAGTTTGTGTTGTAGGATTTGTAGATCTCATCCCAGAGGGGAAGAAGAAAAAATAAAAAGCTACAGCTTTTTTTTTTCTTAGAGAAACTGAAGGATGGAATAACCTCAGGTAGGAAGCAGCATATGGAACGGTGTTGTTGTTTTTCTTAGAGTGGAAAGCATGACAAAGATAGCTGACCTGTTACTTGTTTTGATAATAAATACATGCACATCTATTTCTCTACTACTTTGATTTATAGAGGAATAAACATTGAGCAACAAAAATAAATATGGCGTGACAGAAAAAGATAGAAGTTTAGGTGGCATCTCAGCAAAGAAAGGAAATGCTTTGAAGTGTGTCCTGTAAAAGTGCATGGTGACAAGCACGCAGAACTTCATTACAATGCCTTTCAAAAGAGATTTATTTTAAATAGACTTCACCGAAGTGATTCTTAAAAAAAAAGTTCCTTACATGCTCACAGCTCTCTTCACTTTTCTTCCAGGCCATTTTCTGTAGCTATATCTCTGTGTGCACACATGATGTAGATTTAGCAGAACTTCATATATACGTGAAAAGAAGGTTCTTTGGTCATGCTCTCTGTCCATTGATAACTTTGATAGATGCAAACAAGTATTGAATGATTCATGGTTACGGCTTAATGAAATTAACCCCCAAATTAAGTTGATGGTTGAACTGGCAAAAGGGCATTCAGAGAATTGTGACCATCCTAATTTCCCAAGTACATCCCTAGTGCCCGCAGTGGGGTGGACAGCCCTCTTGCCTGAGCCCTGCCACCAACTTCCCCTGGGGATCATTCCTCAAGGCTCCTTGTCACCTCTGCAGAGGTGGAGGAGGGCTGGGGTGGCTTGGAGGTTCATGGATCTGCTGCCAGCTATGTTCTTGCAGGGGAGCAGTAGAGCTGGGCATGTGCCTGGGAGCCCCACAGTGCCCCATGGTCCCTGGGCCTTTCCTCCTCCCACGCCAGGGATCTGTCTGACCCTGCCATTGGCATGTGATGGCCGTGTGGGATAAGTGCTGCCTGTGGGCCCAGGGGCCGTGGCTTGGCCATGGGGCATCAGTAACAGAAGCCAAGATTAGGATGCTTGAGGATTTCAGTCATCAGGGGAGAGAGGTTGAAATGGCAGTGATTCCTTGTGCAGGAGTCCACATCTATTAGTGCACAAGCTTTGCTCTGCTGGATGATGGTCTTTATTTTGCTGGGATTTAGGAAAATCCCAGTCTCTACTTATGACTAGATACTGCTGAAAAAAAGACTTTTGGTTGCATAACACTAAATACTGGTTGATCCATCCCCTCACTTGTATCTCTTTAGCTTCTGATGATTGTTGACCTTTAAATAAAACTTTGTGTAACTATGATGGTGTTTGTGTTGTGACAGCTGGGCTGCTGCTGGGCCTCGTGTTGGATGTGTGCAGTAGGTGCTGTCTGGAGAGGCTGGTGGTGATGTTCGGGTTAGATGGATCCCAGATGTTATTCTTTTGTTTCTCTTGCATGTATCTCATTTTTAGGACTGATCAATTGTTAATGATGCTAAATAAAAAGATCTTAAGGGTTTAAAGTACAAGCACTTACTTGTATGGTGTTCTAAAGTATTTTGGAGTTGTAAATGAGTGAATAAAAGAAAAAATAAAGAGAACTTATGTTTTCAGAGCAGTTTATTTCAGCATGAATTAAAAAATTTAAAAAATCAGATGCAGTCCATGACTTAAGCACATGCTCTAAGTTAAGCACATTGAGCAAGCCCAGATGGAGTCCCTGGTGGGACTCTTGTTGTGCATAAAGTGAGACATGAGTGCAGGCATCTGATAAAAGTCCAAGTTCAGAGTCACAGGTGCAAAATCCAGAAGTAATAGCTGGGTACAGGGCCAGAACTGACCAGATATGTTCCTTGGAGGGTTTGTTGGGTCTGTTGCTCCACAAAGTGTTTTCACAGTTTTGGATTGATCCAAGACAGGCCAGAGCATGCTCTTGTCTGCTGCTTAGTTTATTTATGAACTTACAAAATAATACAAGCAATTTTAGTGCTGTGGAGGGAAGAGAGAATGGTACAAAATTCAGTATAAGTATGGAATGGTGTAAACACTTAGATTAACACTGTACTGCTTGCTTTATTCAGTGTTGTGTCAGTGAAAAGATGGAAGTAAGATGTAAGATGGAAGTCACAAAGTGTTGTGTTGAGAGGAGCAGGCTGAGCAGGAGGAGCTGAAAAATGCAGAGAACAGGCAGGCAGCTGGCTGCTTGCAAGTTCGTCCTAGGAACTGTTGTTTCCTATAAAAAAGTAAATTTTGTATACTGAAGGCAGTTTACGTGCTGTGTTTGGCCATAAAAGTTAGGAATGCAGCTGAGGTGGGGGATGCAGATCACTGCAGACAAACGTGGAATTATCTCAGTGGAAAAGATGAGTAACTCCAGAGGAAAGTGCTGTACAAGTGGCTCATTTACTTTGGTCAGCCCTTGAGAGGGGAAATCAAAATGACAGAAGTTTGTGAGTCTTAACAAATCTTCATTGGAAGAAAGGATGTTTCTTCTGTGCTTCACATGAAGGAAACCAGTGGTTATGATTGCCTCTGTAATTCTCTTAACTCACCATTCCTATGTGTGGCTGAATTAAAACATGTGTCATGTTCCCGTTTCAGTTAAGTAATACTTTCCATTCCAAGCTCTCCTAGCTAAGTATTTGTGAAGCAGTCATGCTTTTCTTACTTGGTAACTGGCAATTGTCTGCTCTTCTCTCTTTGCAGATCCTCACCCCTGCCCAAATTCAAATTACTAAGCAATGTGGGGATAAACCCATGGCCTCTCCCCTGTCTCTGGTACTGCTGCACAGGCCTGGCTGAAGCCCAGGCTTTTGGATGGCCACTGCCTTTCTCTTGCTTAAGGACACTCTTCAGGGCAAGATCAGTGGATGTTTGCAGATGCTGGAGTCTCAGTGTGGCATCTGGGAATCTGCAGCTGAAGACTTTGGTCTAGCATTAAGCTGGGCAGCTCACACCAGCTGCAGGTACTGGTGCACATGAACCTCAGCAGCGTTGCAGAGTGGGTCCTCCAAATCTGTGTCATGTCACACAGGGACTGAGACCCTAATTCTGCTTTTACATACTCACTGTCCCTGAAAGTTGTTGTTGTTCTGGTTCTCCTGTTTCCTAACAGAGAAGCCTTGTGCCTTGTCCCATGTAGATGAGTTCTAGTTTATTGAAGTTGAGGGTTTGCTTGAAGCTGCATTCACGCGTGTGTTCTTCTGGAGCTGGATGTTTTGCCCCTGGCCTGGGGAGCTGGCAGGATTTGTAGGTACTTACATACACACACATAGTGAGTGCAGTAAGGTTGTACCTCTGAAGCCTGTAGTCAGTTCTGCTCTGTTTCAGAGGATTTGGCTTTGTCAAATCCTTCCCCCTCTGCTGTTAGGCCTGATGACAGATTAATGTGATTAAAAAAAGATCTGGCTGCTAACTGTTTGAATTCCCAGGTGGTTGAATTTTCACATAATAGGACTTTCACCATGATTTATCCTCTGGGAGTGTATTAGTGATGAAACACTGCCTTTCTGCAGACTCTGTTCGATTCATCATATTTTGTTTTTGGAGTTGCTCAACCTTTTTATCATTCATCTTTGCTACTGGGTTGCTTTTGCTACTGTAAAATTTGAGGTACTCTATTGAAGAGAAGCTATACTGGGGAATTACCCCTTTATTTCACCTGCCCTGGTATATCCTTTCCTTCCTCATCTCTGTTTTTCTCACTGCCATTCTTGCTGCTCCTATGCGTGGATCTGTCCTTGGCAGTGGAGGACTGGGCTGCTCCTGAGGCTGCCTCACCAGCAACGCAGGGAGGGTGGTGTCTTGGAAGTAGAAGTAACTGGTGTAGGCTACGTGGCAAAATTATTTTTGTTTTTGGCAGATCTGCTTTATTTGACGAGTTCCAGCAGCCATGCTTCTGGTGTGACTCTTGGGGAAGCAGGTTTCCAGATTGCATTGGTGTGGTGACTTAGCTGGTGCTAAGTATGACCTTGGTTTGTCCTTCAGAGTCTGTGACACCTGCTGGAATAATGGTGAGAAAAGCAAAATAGGCAGAGGAAGTTTTTCCACCTCGCCTTTTCCAAGTGAAGCTTCAGCTTTGGACCTCTCTCTTCTCAATTATGCCATGGGAATACACCTCAAAAAAAAGTGTTGTGTGAGTTTGAGAGCACAGTGTAATCTGTAGTGTGGGATTTCTGTTAGCATGTCACCTCACTCTGCTTTACTGGCCTTTTGAAGAACTTGACAAGGAAGGTATAATTTATAGTTTATTACAGGTTTACATGGAAACAATATTTTACCATTGTCTCCTAATCTTAATTCTCTTCCAATAATTCAGACTACTTAGTTTTAGAAAGTGTACGTATTATAAATCAGTTTTCTGTTTCTAGGTCCCCTACATATATTTTGTGGGAACTTTTTATAAAATATACCTTTTTTAACATTGCTTCTTTCTATAATTTTTTCAGTGTTGTGCAATGCTGAGCGAGCATTCCTCTTGTTTCTTGAAGCATCTTGCCTTTGTTAGTGTATAATGTTTCTGCAATTCATTAAGCTTTATAAGAGTTTCTTCCTAGTGAATGAAAAGAATTGCAGGTATTTCAGGAATCTCTGAATAGCTATTTCATTATAAAAGGCTAATAAGAGGGGAGCATTTTTTCCTGGTAATCTGAGTTTCAAGAGAGGTGAGTACTGAGAGCTCAGTGTTACTGCCTCCTTGCTAGAACTTGATACTTGAACTGTGTAAAAGAAAGCTGTAGTCTTCAATGAGATTGCAAAGAGATAAAAATACAGATCCACGCTGTGTCAAGAGTATTTCTCACCACAGCACTGAGTGAGCACTGAGGTCTCTTTATCTAAACCATAAGTGACAGCACTGTTGCCTTCAGCATGACCAAGAGCTAAGGTAGAAGGAGGAGGGCTGGATAACAAGTCCCATTTGAGTGCCTGTAAAAAGTAAACAACTAAATTACTTGTAAATTCTATAGCATGCTACAAGTCCTTCTCTGTTAAGAAGCATTAAATAATTCTGATTTGGAAGGACATCTCAGGATGACCATTTTACTTTTTAGAAAAGGAATTCTGCTAGATTGCTTTGTGTAGTGAATTGTGGTAGCTGCTGTGAGAGCCCTTCAACCTTAATGCCTTCCTTTTAGGAAGTGGTATTGGTAATGGGAAGTTGTTCAGATTAGGTTATATAGGTGCCTGGTTTCTATCAAACAGCTTGGCAGGAATTGCTGTATTTTCTTCTAATAAATTTGTTCCTCTAATGGCATCTCTTTCTAAACACAATCTCAGATGAGATGCTGTACTACAACTGTTGTTTCACTACTGTTCTTAAGAGCACTGCCTTTAAAATGTGGAGGCTTATTGTGCTTCAGTTTATTTATGTTTAATTTTTAAGCAGGGGTTCTCTTGAGCTAGGTACTCAGTTTTACTTAAGGCACATAATAAGTAGGTATTAGATGTGGATGATTGTTTTACCGGCTATGGATTTTCACAGTATAATTAAGGTTAATGTTTTCCTAAACTTATTTGGTTTTGTATC
The DNA here is from genome assembly GCA_013400635.1 of Hypocryptadius cinnamomeus. Taxonomy (NCBI): domain Eukaryota; kingdom Metazoa; phylum Chordata; class Aves; order Passeriformes; family Zosteropidae; genus Hypocryptadius; species Hypocryptadius cinnamomeus. The sequence goes on along the minus strand of VYZP01051414.1, from coordinate 82,999 downwards.
CTTTTCCATTAGTGTCTGATATAAAAGATAGGTTTGTATGCTACCTCTGCTCTATTTTTTTTTTCTAATGTGATTTAATTATTTCTGAAGGAAAAAAAATCCCTCAGGTTTGGCTTCAGTGTTTCTACAACCTATAACCTTAGACAAATATGCTAAAGCCTGAACTTTCCTTTTTTTTCTCTTGTCAATGGTTGTCAGGAACAAGTTCCCATAATTTAAGGCTTCCTCTCCAAGGGCAGTAATATTATCTGTGCTTTGGATTCAGCACACACAAGATGGAGTGTCATGGTTTAACCCCATCCAGCAACCAACCACTAAGTGAGATTAGGGAGAGAAGAGAAGCTGAAGGTTAAAAGGTGGAAAACTCATGGCTTGGAATGAAGACAGTTTAATAGGGAAACAAAGCTGTGCACACAAGCAAAGCTAATCAAGGAATTAATTCACTATTTCCCATGGTCAGCCATCCCCAGGAGAGCAGGGCCCCATCAGGTGTGATGGTGACTTTGGAAGACAAACACCATCATTCCAAACATTTCCCTTTTCCTCCTTCTCCCCACTTTATTTACTGAGCCTGATGTTGTGTTGTGGAACAGCTCTTTGCTCAGTTTGGGCCACCTGTCCTGGCTGTGTCCCCACCCATATAATCTCAGGCCCCTGCCACTGTGACAGTATGAAAAGCAGAAAAATCCTTGGCTCTGTGTTTAAGCCCTGCTCAGCAATAACAAAAACTAGACTGTTAAAACTATGTAGCTATATTGTCAACCCTGTGTTCTGCACGAGCTCCAAACACAGTCCCATACTAACCACTGTGAAGAAAACAAGCTCTATCCCAACCAAAACCAGCACACAGGGTTTCATTACAGGTGCTGAAGAGGGGACATGTCTCAGTCAAAAGTTCCAACAAAATGAAGGTGTTTTTTTTTTCCTGTTGCCAGAAGCAGCCTTAAGATTTTGCTGTTTAAGAAAATTACTCCAAATAACTAAGTCTAAATTTATGTGTAGTACTTGTGCTGGATCAGTTTTGCAAATAATGCTCATTCGTTCCTTAAGTAAGATAATGTTGCCGGTTCAAGGCAATATCAGGAAGACACAAACAAGCAGATCTTGCCTGTGTTTTTAAAACAGAAACATTTAGATGATGTCTTGCTTTACACAGGAAAAATTTTAGGCCCAGATAATAGAGTTCATTGAGCAAGTTTAAACTTGGAATGTGTTTTCTGCCTATAAAGGACAGAACATAGAGCAAGCAGCTTGCTTACAACTTTTGGATGCCTGGGACTGTTATTGCAGCAACCACACTTCATGGGAAAATCAAAGAAATTTACAAGTATAGCAAGTTTTCTAAATTTCTAAATAAAGATTTAAAAAAATTCCTCTGTTCCTTCCCCTGTGCCCCAGCCTGTGCTGTGATCCTCAGGCAGTTGTGAGGAGTTTGTGTATTGTGTTTTGTTCATCACAAGAGGTACTTGTATTGAAAAGAAATTAAAAGCCCCTATGGGAATGGCTGTTCTGTAGGAAGCTGTCCAGGCTTCCTAATTTTATATGCAGTAAAGCTTAGCCCATACTTGCACAAAAGCTAATTGCTCATATGTTTAATTTAATCACAGAGTTCAAGCCTATAAAGGAATTAAAATCTGGGACTTGTCCTTTTCTGGTGATAGCTGGACTTTGTGAACGGGATTTTGAATGTGTTTCTTTTGTATGTATAGTGTATACAGGTTTTTGGTTTTTTTTTTTTAATCTAAAATTGTTTTTTAATTTGCTTTGGAATTATTGCAATAAAGCAAAATGCCTGTTTTTTAATAGAAGTGAATGAGGTATGGTATACAGTCTTTTTTT